>JAEMBT020000091.1:0-26996 GCA_018873245.2 Archegozetes longisetosus
TGCCCGCGAAGATCGCCACCAGAAATAATATCTTCGTCCGCATATATTTCGGATGATATCACGATATAGACGGATGCTTCGAATTTTCTACGGCGTAACGGTTCCTTTTATGGCCACAGAAAAGAAGAAAAAGAGGAACAATAACAAGACCGGACCAAAGGTCGTTTTTCTTTTAACGGGTTCGCGGTTAATATTGAACATATGATGAAAGAAGGCTGGGAAGCGGTCATCGGCATGGAGATACATGCCCAACTTGCGACCGAAACAAAGATCTTTTGCGGATGTGCGGTCGAAACCGGCGGCGAGCCGAATTCGCATACGTGCCCCGTGTGCTTAGGTTTACCCGGAGCTTTGCCTGTGCTGAATTCGCGAGTTATCGAACTTGGTGCTCGGGCGGCGCTTGCTCTTGGGCTTGAGATACAGGAGGCGTCCGTATTTTCGCGAAAGAATTATTTTTATCCCGATCTGCCGAAAGGCTATCAGATATCGCAGTACGACAAGCCGTTTTCGGCCAACGGCATGCTGACCATCCTGACCGCGAACCGCGACGATTCGGGGCACGCAGTCGATTGGCGGCCGATGGATATCCGCGTCGAACGAATGCACCTCGAAGAAGACGCCGGAAAGAATATTCACGAAGGAATGCTGGACACGGATAAATATTCGTATGTCGATCTGAACCGCGCCGGAACGCCGCTCGGCGAGATCGTGACGAAACCGGATTTTCGCACGTCGTGGCAGGCTTATGATTATGTGAATCACGTCCGCCGCGTGCTTCAATGGGTCGGCGCGAGCGATGCCGATATGGAGAAGGGAAATCTACGGTGCGAAGCGAATGTTTCCGTGCGGCGGGTCGGCGAAACGGAATTCAACAACAAGGTCGAACTCAAGAATTTGAACTCGGTCCGGTTTATGCAAAAAGCGATCGAATTTGAGATCGAACGGCAGATCGCGGCGCACGAAGCGGGCGAACCCGTGAATCAGGAAACGCGGCTTTGGGACGAAAAGAACAACGTCACGCGCGTTATGCGTTCGAAAGAGGACGCTCACGATTACCGCTATTTTCCGGAACCGGACTTACAGCCGCTCGAGGTTTCGACCGAGTTCATCGAACGCGTAAAAAGCGAAATGCCGGAATTGCCCGACGCGATGCGCGATCGTTTTTCCGAGGAATACGGACTTTCGTTCGCTGACGCGTCGCAGCTTGTGACGGAAAAAAGCCTTGCCGAATTTTATGAGCGAACGGCGAAGGCTTCGGGCGACCCGCGTGTTTCGGCGAACTATATTTTGTCCGAACTTTTGCGCGAACTTAACTCCGCCGGAAAGACCGCCGACGAAAGCCCGGTTTCGCCGGAAGATCTCGGCGAACTGATCAAAACTTTGAACGCCGGCGATATCAATAATAACCAGGCGAAAGAGGTTCTGGTCGAAATGTTCGCGAGCGGAAAAACCTCCGCAGTGGTCATCTCGGAAAAAGGCTTCGAACAGATATCAGATGTTTCGGCGATAGAGACGATCGTCGATGATGTGATCGCCGCGAACGAAGGCCAAGTCACGGCTTACCGCGGCGGCAACGAAAAGCTGTTCGGATTTTTCGTCGGCTAGGTAATGAAAGCCTCGCACGGCAAAGCCAACCCAAAGGTCGTGAATGAGGTATTGAAAGAGAAACTTCAATAAAAGTTTCGAGATGCGTTGCAATGGGAATTGGGAGGCGAGAATTCTTAAAATTGATGGGCGTCGCTCTGGCGGGGCTTGCCGTTGACCCCTTGAAGGCAGTTGCGGTAAATAAAAATGCCTACGTCAACAAGAAGCTGGGCATACTGTTTCATAAACCAAACGATTGGGGATTCATAGCGATAAAAGATTTTGGGAAATTGAAGGCTAAGCAAATAATTGGTGAAGGACTCGATATATCTCAAGATGAGATTCTGGACGAACTAGATGAACCTATCTGTATTGCTACCAAATATCCCCAGGTTGTACCTGAAAATAAAGGGATCTTTTCACCGACGGTCACGCTCAACATCACGCCAAAAGAAGAACTCGAATATTTGGGGCACGAGTCATTTGATGAACTGATTGATTTGTCAGAAACTGGTGCAAAGGTTCTATTAAGGGATTTCAAGGTACTCAAGCGATATGAGCCCGTCTATATAAGGGATTGTAAGTTTTACGAGTTTGACGCGGAATATATGTTCGAACACGTTGATATCGCCGAGCCGTTGAAAGCTGAATTGAAGTGCTTGAAAGCAGAACACAATGGCTTCTATTACGATTTCAATTGGCACCAATCAAGAGCACAAATGCAAGTTGCGGACAAGGAATTCGAGGAGTTCAAAAGAACGATACGATTGATATAGATAAACCATCTTATGCGAGCGGAAAAAATAAAGGACCAAGTTGCGATAGTTACGGGCGGGACGAAGGGAATCGGGTTCGCGGTTGCGGAGGCTTTGGTAAAAAGCGGTGCGAGTGTTTTTATTTGCGGGCGGAACAAGGTCGATCTGAAACAGGCGCTTGAATGGCTGGGCAAACACGGCCGCGCGGAAGGCGAGGTTTGCGATGTCCGCAGTGAGGACCAGGTCAGAATGCTGATCGAAGAATGCGAACGGCGATTCGGCGGTGTCGATATCTTGGTGAACAACGCCGGCGTCGGTTATATGAAACAGACGGTCGAGGAAACGACCGGCGATGAATTTCGGCAGATGCTTGAAACAAATCTGTTCGCCGTTTTTTATGCGTGCCGTTTCGCGGTACCGCTTATGCGGAAACGCGGCGGCGGTTATGTTATCAATATCTCATCGCTCGCCGGACAATATGCCCACGCGAACATGGCTGCGTATAATGCATCGAAATTCGGGCTGAACGGATTTACCGAAGCCTTGATGCAGGAAGTTCGTCCGGATAATATAAAGGTCACGGCGATCTGTCCCGGAAGTGTCAATACGTATTTCGGCGGCGATACGCCGAGCGACGACAAAGCTTGGCAGATACAGCCGCAGGACATCGGCGAACTCGTCTTGGATATTCTGAATATGCCGCCGAACGCTCTCGCCAGCCGCATCGAGGTTCGGTCAAGCAAACCGCCGACGAAATAAAGTTATGAAAAAACTCCTGATATTTCCCATCGTTCTCGCCTTCGTTTCCGGTGTTTTCGCGCAGACGGTAACTGATGTTCAGTTGAAAAAGGCTGACGAACTGAACCGAGCGGCCGTCCGTCTGTTTTCACAGAAGAAATTCAAACAAGCTCTTGAATCTGTGAAGGATGCTCGCGACATATATAAGATCGCAGCGGGGGAAAATGATATTCGTACGGGCCGAGCTTTAAGAAATCTAGCGGAGATCTACCTAATGCTGGATAAATTCAAGGATGCCAAGGGTGCGTTTCATGATGCACTGGAAATCTACGAAAAGAATCTGCCGTTGTCCGATCAAGACGAGAATACATACATCATTCTGTTGGAAAGAGCGGGTTATTTCGAGGCGTTGGAGGATGATGTCAACGATGCTGAAGCTAAGTTAACGAAGGCGGTGAGCCTCCGCGAAGAGCTCAACGGTCCGAATTCGGAGCCAACGGCGACGGCATTGTACGCACTTGCGCGTGTGTATTTGATATCGGGTGAATATGAAAAAGCCCTGCCCGCTTTGATGCGGAGTATCGACATAAAATCCGACGACAGCGGAACGGTGCAGAATGCTCCGAACGGAATGGAAACAGCGGCACTATGCCTGTTGAGCAAGTTGGGAAAAGAGGACGAACGAAAGGATCTGAGAAAACGGTTCGCTCATCAGCCGCAGCCGGAACCGGAGCCTTCCGGACCGAAAACAAAAAGCGACGTCAAGCTTATTCGCGGCGGAGTCCTGAATGGCAAGGCGACAGCGCTTCCGGCGCCGCGATATCCGGGAAGGGCAACAGCAAGGAGGATCAGTGGTGTCGTAACTGTGGAGATATTGATTGACGAGACCGGAAAAGTGACCTCTGCCTGTGCGCTGACCGGGCCGCGGGAACTCCGCTTTGCTGCTGAAACGGCAGCGTATGCTTCGAAATTTTCGCCTACAAAATTGAGCGGCGTTCCAGTCAAAGTCTCGGGCGTTATCAACTATAATTTTCAGGGCCCTTGATAAAGGATCCTCTGACCTTTAAACCATCACGTCATCGCGGACGGCGGCGAAATTTTTAATAAGATCCAAGAGCACCTGATCGTCGTAAGGTTTCGGCAGGTATTCATCGACGCCGATATCCATCGCTTTTTGGCGGTGTTTTTCGGCGGCCCGTGATGTGATCATTATCACGGGAATCGCGGCAAAATCGTCGGTGCGTTTTAGTGCGGAAACGAATTCATAGCCGTCCATTCGCGGCATTTCCACGTCGGTAAGGATAACGTCCGGCAGACGCCGCGAACTTTGCAGAACATCGAGCGCCTCTAATCCGTCTTTTGCCGTGGTTACGTTCCAACCGGCATTTCCGATGACCTTTGACGTCATATGACGGACGCTTGGGCTGTCGTCCACGATCAGTACGTTTATTTCGACCGGCTTTTCAGCCACCGCCGCCGCAGCGGGAATTTTCGTAAACATTTTGTTCATTAGTAAGTAAGGAAGGTCGAGTATCGGCACGACATCGCCATTCGCGAGCATCGCCGCACCGAGCAAGCCTTTGAGGTTTTCGAGCGGCTTGCCCAAACTCTTTATTACTATCTCTTCGGACCGCAGGATCTCATCGACGGTAAGCGCACACGCTTTGTCCGTCGTTTCGATCAGAAGCGTCGGTATATTTTCGGGCAGCGGTTCGCCGAACCGCGGACGGCCGATGTGATCGGCGAGTTCGAGCATCTCGAATTCTTCGTCGCCAATGGCAACCGTGCGGTCGTTCTCGACCGTATTTATATCCGCCAAGCTCGTTTCGCTGATGTTCTTGATCAGCTTCAGCGGAAGCGCAAAAACCTGAGCGGCGCATTTTACGAGCAGTACGTTCGTGACCGCCAAAGCGAGCGGTACGCGAAGCGTTATGCGCGTTCCTTCCTGCGGTTCGGATCGGATCGTGATCGTGCCCTGATGGCTTTCGATGCTTTCTTTGACGATGCTCATTCCAACGCCGCGGCCTGCGCTCAAACTCAGTTTTTCCGCAGTCGTCAGTCCCGGCAAAAATACGAGCTGAAGCAGTTCTTCTTCCGTCAATGCATCGGCCTGTGAGCGGGTCATCACCCCGCTCAGAACGGCTTTTTCCTTTAATGCGGATGTGACAATGCCGCGTCCGTCGTCGGAAACGGTAAGCGCGATATGCGTTTCTTCGTTCGCGACGCGCACGCGGATCTTGCCCTTTTCGGGTTTGCCCAAAAGCCGACGCGTGTCCGGATCTTCGATGCCGTGAACGACCGCGTTGCGCAGAACATGCAGCAGCGGTTCGATAAGCGAATCGAGAACCTGCGTGTCGAGTTCGAGGGATTTCGTTCTCGATCAGAACTTCGGCTTTTTTATTCACTTCGTCGCAGGTGACGCGGACGGCGCGGTGCAGCCGCGTGGACATCGTGCCGAATTCGACCATCCGCATTCCGGTTAGTTTTTCCTGCATTTCGTCGATCAGCCGGCGCTGGGTTTCAAAAAGCGATTCAAAATTTCCGCGGATCAGATCGAGTTCGGTATTGATGGCGAACGTGTCGCTGGTTGTTTCGGCGAGTTCGCGTGTGCACTGATGAAAATCCGTGTATCGATCGAATTCGAGAGCGTCGAATTCGTCGGCATCATCCTGCGACGCGCGCCGAATACGAAACGTCCCGCACCGCGTGAAGGCGTGCGGCTGAGCATTGACGCTTCGTATTCGATCTCAAGCTTTCCGTTAGTTTGCTGCAAACGACGCGTGCTGTTGTGAAGTTCGTCGATCTGCTGTTCCAGATCGCTGAGACGCTGTTCGAAAACAGAACGGCTGACGACCAGGTCGCGAACGAGCCGCGAAAGTTCGTCGAGCCGCCCGAGCGAAACGCGGACGATGGAACGCGGGCGGCGCATCTGCTGCGAAGCTTTTTCGTCCGCCGGTTCTGCCTGTGCGGCGACGGCGGGCTGCTGTTTCTGGACCTTTTTCTTTGCAGCCGGTTTTGAGACGAGTTCGGCCATCATTGCTTCGAACCGCGAATAAACATCGGCGGTGCGTTCGACAAGCTGCGGTGAATTTTCGCCGTTCGTCATCGCGTTCAGGCAATCGGTCGCCGAACGAAGCAGCTCGAGTATCGCGTCGTTCGAGCTGATCTTGTTTTCCGCAAGGTGATCGAGAAGGTCTTCGACGCGGTGTGCGAGTTCCGACGGCTTTTTGAAACCGACGATGCCGGCTGCGCCCTTGAACGTATGCGCGTTGCGGCGAATTTCCCAAAGCGCGTCCGAATTCGCGGGCTCGGACGCGATGATGTCCAGGTTCGTGCCGATGTTTCGCAAAAGATCGTCGGCTTCCATACGGAACACCTCGAGCATTTCTTCGTCGATCTCAAAACCTTCTTCGTCTTCGACGACGTCTTCAATTACCGCCGAAGCGTAACCTTCCTCTTCATCATCGATCGAAAGCGTTATCGGCTGGTTCTGCGGCAAAGCGGGAACGGTGCGGAGCTGATCGAACGATTCTTCTACAAATTCCGACACATCGAGAAGCGACGTGTCCGAATTCATGCGAAGTTCGACAAGCTGCGATTCCATACGCGCGACCGAATCTAGAAGAAAGCCGGAAACGTCGTGCGGCATCGGCGCGTCCGCGGCTATGGATTCGCTCAGGATCGATTCGATCGATTCGGCCGAAGCCTTTATGTCGCCGAGGCCGTGTTCGGCGGCACCTTCTTTTATCCGGCGGACGCGTCCGAGCGGATGTTCGAGTTCCGACGGCGAACCCGGGCCGCGCAGGTAAAGCAATATTGCGCCGCGAATGCCCGGCAGGTCGCGCTCGGCGTTTTGGATGAAATGTTTCAGGTTCTGTTCCATATTGGGGGGATCAGTTCAGGAATTGACCGGATTCGGCCTGCCGCGTCCGATTCGGAATTACATCGTCGGGCAGTTTGAACGGCGAGATCGAACTTCGCAGGTCGTAGGCGAGCTGAACGAGCGTCCGGACAGAGCCGGCGGCGCGTTCCGAACCTGTTCGCACTAGTTCGGTGACTTCGGAGATGGAGGACATCGCGTTCGAAATATCTTCGGCGCTTTTGACCTGGAATTTTGCGGATTCGGAAATTGAACGAAGCAGTTCGTCGAGCTGTGCGGAGATCTCTTCGATCTCGATCAGCGAATGGCCGGCTTTGTCCGCAAGAGCGGAACCGACGCTGACCTCGCGTATCGTTTCTTCCATTGAGGCGACAACGTCCTGAGTTTCGGCGTTGATCGTGCGGGTAACTTCGGCGATCTGCTGCGTCAGGCGGACGGAGCGTTCGGCGAGGCGTTCGACCTCTTCGGCGACGACGGCGAAACCGTCGCCCGGCTTTCCGGCGGCCGATGCCTGCAGCGAGGCATTGAGCGCAAGCAGGCTGGTGCGGTCCGAAAGGTCGTCGATCAGGCCGACGATCTGGCTGATCTCCTGCGAGCGTTCGCCGAGCCGTTTGATTCGTTTCGCGGTTTCCTGGACCTGCTGGCGGATGGATTTCATCGCGTCGATATTGTCGCGGGCGGCCTGTGTGCCGGAGCGGGCGCAGTCCAGGGAATTTGCGGCGACCTGTGCGGAAAGCGAAGCGTTTTCCGAAACTTCGTGAAGTTGTGACGCCATTCCGGAGATCGAATCTTTTGTCCGCGCGATCTGCGATGCCTGTGCGACGCTTCCTTTTTCAAGCTGATCGGTCGTGTCGCTGATGGTCGTCGCCGAAATCCCGACCTGTTGGCCGACGTCGCGGATCTGGCGGATAAGCGAACGCAGATTTCGCGTCATCGAATTAAAAGCGTCGGCGATCGGTCCCGTGATCTCGGTGCCGACCTCTGCCTGAACGGTCAGGTCGCCTGAGGAAACCTCGGAAACTTCGTCCAGAAGTTTCATTACCGATTGGTGCAGCCGGACGCGGCTTTCCTGCGATTGAACGACCGTGCCGAGAGCCTCGGACATGTCCTGAAACGCAAGTCCCAGAACATCCATATCCGAACGCACGCGGATCTCCGAGGTCGGTTCGCCGTTCACGATCTTGCGTGTGTCCTCGGCTTTTTCTTCGAAATAGAGCGATACGTTGCGGAGCGAATCGAGCAGTTCGGTATCGGGCACGTCATACGTCTCGCCCGCGGACAGCCGATGGGCGATGTCGGCGGCTTCGGCGAGTTCGCGTTTGAGCCGAAAATGCGCCATGTTTACAGCAACAAGCGCGTAAAGCGTCAAACCCGCGCCGAAAAAAGCGGTCATAAGTCCGGCGGTGCCGTCTTCGACAAAGCCGAAACGGAAAGCGGCAAGCAGGCCGATGCCGATAAGCAAAAGAACTCCGCCCGCAAGCGAGCAGATTCTTATCATTAAATTCCAGATAGGGTTTTGCATGATCGGATCAACCTTCTATTTCACCGCCCGCGGCGGCGGCTTCGCCAAGCCCGTAACCGGCCGCCGCAGCCAGCGACGGCATATCCGAACCGCCGTCCGTCCGCAGCCGCAGATCGGAAAGCAGTTCGACAAGATCTTCGAAAGAGGCGTTCAAAGCCTCGAGTTCGTTGCCGCATTCGCGAAGAGTTTCGGCCGTTTGGCCGGCTTCGTCCGCCGACGCCGTGAACATCTGCAGAGCGTTCTCACGGTCGTTCGCCTGTTCGGTAGATGACGACGCGATCTTTTGGCTGAGCGAACCGATGCGTTCAAAAATACGAAGCAGATCGGATTGCGAATCGCCGTCGCGGATCGTCCGCACGCTGACCTCGGAGGCTTCGGCAACGGCAGTTTTCAGGCACGCCGCGGCGGATTCGATCTCGGCTCTAAGCGTTTTGTTGATCTCGGAGATCTCGCGGTTGATGTTCTCCGCACGAACGGCGAGAAAATCGATCTCTTCGGCCACTGCGGAACCGCGTTTGCTGATGCCGGATTCGGAACGCTGTACGGACGCATTGAGCGAGATAAGGTTCGACCGGCGCGAAAGGTCTTCGGCGGCTTTTGCCGTTTGTTCGATCCGGACGGAATGGTCGGACAGCGTTCTAAGCCGTTTGACCGCTTCATTTATCTGCTTGCGAAGACTGTTGACGGAATTGACGTTGTCGCGACGCGGATCGGCACCTTTGACGGCGGCCTGCGTCTTTTTGATGCTGAGAACGATAGCGTCGAGTTCGCCCGAAATGTTCTGCATCGTATTCGGATATTCGCGGAACGCGCTCGCCAACCGGCTGATCTTCGCGGTCCGCACATCGTGCTGTGCCAAGGCTTCGGCGATCGTGCGGCGTGCTTCCGCGGCGGAAACGCGGGCTCCGCCGGTGTGTTCGCCGACGCGTCCGACCAGCAGGTTCAGCCGCTGTGAAAGCAGATTGATCGTTTCGGCAAAATCTTTTACCGGCTGTGACGACGTGTCGAGCACGACGCCGAGGTCGCCGCCGCGTATCGCGGGCCATATCGGCGCGGAACGAATCGAGTTCGGCGTGGAGCGTGTTAAGTTCGTTCTTGGCGTCGATCGAATCCGTAACTTTTGCAACGAGCTTTTGGAACGACACGCTGAGCCGGTCGGAGTTCTGCAGCGGCGTCAAAGCGATGTCGGTCTTTCCGCTCGCGACGCTGTCCATCATGTTGATGAGATTGGTTAGCTGGTTGCTGTTGCGGTGGAGTGTGCCGAGCAGTTCGTCGGTTTCATTCGAACCGGTCGTTTTCGGCATTGACGCAAGCGGGCTGCGTTCGAGGCTTTTTGCGAGAAGGGCTGAGTTTTTCGATCGGCCGCAGCACTTCGTTCGAAAGCCACCAGCCGAAAACCATCATAATAAAAGCAACGAACATGAACGGCAGCAGAACCGTCAGGAACGAATCCGTGAGATAATATGACGCGACAAAATAAACGCCGACGCCAACAATGCAGTTCAGTACCGCCAGGCCGCTGACAGCGAGCCAAATTTTTCCTTTTAAGGAATTGAGGAGGAAATCGGTCGATTGGGTTGCCATAATCGGGGGTTAGCGGGCATTTCAGGTCAAAAGAAGCCGCAGATTCTCTGTGTCCAATATCTTGAGTTCGCCGGTGTCGAGTTCGGTCGATGCGGCAATAAGTTCGTTGCCTTCGAACGGATCGGACGGAGCCGAAACTATTTCGAACATTTTATCGACAAGAAAGCCGACGCGTGTTTCGTTCGACCCCGCGTTAAGTATTACAAGCTTTGTCCGGGCTTCGGGTTCGGCCGGTGTTTCCTCGATCGCGGAACGAAGATCGACGACGGCGACGATCTCATCGCGGAAACCGGCGATGCCAATAAGTCCGGCGGGCGAATAGGGAAGCGGCGTAAGTTCGAGCGGCCGTGAAACTTCCGCCACTCGTTCGGCCGGGACACCGTAAAGCCCCGAACCGAGATGGAACGCGACGAACCGGTCGAACGAACCGGGAACGGCACAGGCTCCGTCCGCCGGATCGATGTCGCCGGAAAATTCCGAAATGTTCTCAAATGCCGCAGGTTCCAACATTGGTTTCTATTGCTCTTCGATCTTCAGATAGGTTTCGATCGCTTTCATCAAAGTTTCCGGTCCGAATGGCTTCGTGATATAGCCGCTGGTTCCGGCCATGCGTCCGCGAACCTTGTCAAAGAAACCGTCCTTGCCGGAGATCATAACGACCGGAACGTCTTTCGTTTCATCGTTCGTTCGGATCAGTTTGCAGACCTGATAGCCGTCCATACGCGGCATATTGATATCAAGCAGGATCAGATCGGGAACCATCGACGAAAGTTCGCCCATCGCCTGAACGCCGTCTTCGGCACAGTAAACCGTGTGACCGCATTTTTCGAGCTTTCCGGAGATAAGCTTGCGGACCGTCGGGCTGTCGTCCACGACGAGGATCGATTTGCCTTTCGGTTTCGCGACCTCGGATTCCTCGTGCTTTTTGATCTCTTCGAGCCGTATGCGAAGGGCATTTACCTGACCTTGAAGGACTACGTTGTTCGGATTGATCTTCGCCGCCTCCTGCAGGCAATCAAACCCGAACTGAAAATTACGCAGGTTCAGATGTCCGATGCCGAGCGTCGTGAGCTCCTGTTCGCTGAATATACGTTCGCCGCGCTCTTTTTCCATTTTTTCGACGGCCGAACGAACCATTACCTTGTCGGCATGCTGATTTGCGAGCAGCATTTCCAGATCAGAAAGCGTCAGCATCGCCATACAGGATTGGCAGATGAACGCCTGCGGTTCGTTGCGCGAGGAGCAGAACGGGCACGCCCGGGCCTCGGCTTCGGCGGCAAAACTGTCGAGTTCGACGATGCGTGTTTTGAAGATGTCTTCGGCACTGCCGTTATCCAGAGCTTCGAGCATACCGGTCGGCATCGGAATTCCTTCGTCTTCGGAAATCTGAACTTCCGGTGCGGATTCCTCTGTCGAAAGACTCGAAACGAGATCGCTGTATTCATCGGCACGCGATTCGAACGGCGATGTTGCGTGAATATCTTCGTCGATCGCTTCGACCGGGATCGCTTCGAAGCTTTCGGCTTGGTGAACTCCGGCGTCTGTCGGCGAATCCGCCTTAATATCGACGGCGTCGAATTCTTCGAACGGAGCCGGAACGGGTTCGAGATATTCCTCCTCCGATCCGCTTTGGGCCGGCTCTTCGTAGTAATAGAAATCTTCGGACGGATCGTCCGATGATTCGGCGATAACCTTCTCGGGCGATGCGAAATGCTCGGCCGGTTCAGCGTCAAAACGTTCCTCGACGATGTCTTCGTCGTCATGAGCGTCCGCGGAAATATATATCTGTTCGCTGGTGTCGCGTTCGGCAAATTCGACCGCGGCGTCGTTTGCGGTTTCCTCGCTAATTTCTTCTACGACATCGACGCTTTTGAATTCCGCGTAAACGTCGTCCGGTTCTTCGTTCGCTTCTTTTAAATAAGCGGCTTCGACCGGAAATACGAGCTCCTGCGTCGGAGAGTAGTGCGATGCTGCTTCTTCGCCAAAATAGCGAATGTCGGCAACGCGTGCTTCGATCGGTTCGTGAATGTCCGGTTCATCGATCTCGACGGCTGTGGAAACCTCAGAAGCTTCGGCCGTCACGACCTCGTCCTCGACCGGAACCGGAGCAACCGATGCCATGATCGAACGAAGGGATTCGAGGCTCATCATAGCCGTTTTGTTTTCGGGATTTATGCCGAGCACCATTTCGAACGAATGTATCTTTTCTTCGAAATTATCGGCGAAGTGCGAATTGAGCATCCAGGCTTCTTCCGATTCGGGCATTTCTTCGAGGATCGCTTTCAAGAGCGATTTCGCTTCGTCTATATTTCCCGTTACCGCGGCGGCCTGGGCGTCGTGCAGCAATGCGGTCGTCGTTTCCTTTCGGGCTTCCTTTAATTTTTCGAGCGCCGTTTCGTTTTCGGGATCGATGCTCAACGCCTTTTCGAGATAGTTGATCTTTCCGTCGGTCGAATCCGCGAGTGATGCCATCCAAAGCCAGGCGCTTATATTTTCTTCATCATATGCAAGCGCCTGCGTGAAGCACTGGTGAGCGAATTCGGCGTTGTTTTCTTCGAATGAATCGACACCGCGCTGGACGAAGGTTTTAGCGAGCAGGGATTTTGTGGCCGAGGCCCATTCGAGAGCGCGTTCATTTTCCGGGTTGATGTCCAGAACGCGGCTCAAAAAGGCGAGGAGTTCTTCGGGAAATTCGCTGATGGAAGCGAGCCAAAGCCATGCGTTCTCGTTCTGAGGATCGAGTTCGGTGACGCGTACCAGATAGGTCCGCGCGTTCCGGCGGTCGCCTGCGTTGGCGGCTTTGATGCCGTCGCGCAAAAGCTGGCGGATCTCAAGCGCGGCGTCCGAAGGTTCGGGAACCGATTTTTCGACGAAAGGGACGGTTGTCGGATTTTGATCGAGTTCTAATCTCATAAGTGTAATTTTTTTGTTAGTGTGGGCGGGTGTGCTCAGTGTTTTTAGGATATCCTTGCCGCAGGTTCGTCCGGGAGTCTTCGGACTCCGGACAAGCTTGGGCACGAACAATAGTGCAAGCGGGGTGCCACGGCGTCGATCGGCATCCAAAGTTTGTGAAACTCAATAGAAGTCAATAAAATAAAGGGCGAAGCATTTACAGGCCGCGATAAAAAGACCGCGAAAAGAAGTCAATTTGACCGAAAATGTGACAAATCGTGTCACATAAAATTGACAAAAAAGAGTAATTTAGCTGTTCGTATATGTCTGAAAACAAAGGAAAGATCGACCGAAAATTTGACGCAGTTGTCATTGGCGGCGGCCCGGCGGGAATGTCCGCGGCGATGTGGTTCGACGAGCTTGGGCAGCGCGCGTTCTGCTTATCAACAACGCTGCGAAACTCGGCGGGATGATGCTCAGTATCTTTGCGCCGATAACTAACTATCTTGGCTGTGAGGCGGCGAACGGCCGTGAAATGAGCGAGCGGTTCGCGTCCCAGCTCAGTTCCGGGATCGAGCTGAAATTATCGACAAAAGTGACGGCGATCGACGCAGATCAGAGCCGCATCGAATGCGGCGGCGAAACGTTTGACTACCGAACGCTAGTTTTTGCGGCAGGAGTCCGGCGAAGAACATTAAGGGCCGTTGAGGTATTTGCCGGTAACGGCATCTTGCAAAGCGGCGCGAAAGATAAGTTGTCCTTCAAAGACAAACGCGTCGTGATCGTCGGCGGCGGCGATGCGGCTCTCGAAAATGCATTGATCTTAAGCGATCACGCGAGCGAGGTCAGTGTTGTTCACCGCCGCGGCGAATTTACTGCGCGTGCCGAATTCGTCCAAAAAGCAGAGGCTTTGGGCAATGTGAACTTCTTGATGAACTCTGAGGTCGCGGAGCTAAGCGGCGATGAGAAACTGAGCTCGGTGGCCGTGCGAAACAGGGAAACCGGCGAGATCTCATCGATCGATGCCGACCGCATTCTAGTTCGTATAGGCACCGAACCGAACAGTGATCTGCTTCGCGGAAAAGTTAGAATGGACGATAACGGATTTATCATCGTCGATGCGAACTGCCGCACATCGATCGCGAATATCTTTGCTGTCGGCGACGTCGCGGATCCGCTTTCGCCGACGATCGCCACGGCCGTCGGAATGGGCGCGCAGCCGCGGCCAAGACAGCTTTTTGGAAAATTCTTCAAAAGCTAACGGGCGGCGAATGAATCGTTGCCGGTGGGTTGTGAAAGGTGGCGTGTGTCGTTGAGAGCGACGACGCGAATGTTATTACGGCCGCGGATTTCGAAACGGTTGATGCCGCAGTTCGATGTGATCAGCCACGGCGTTTGTTTTGTGTTTCGGTGGATCGCGCCCATCAGGTGGAGCGTCATGAAACATATGGCTCCGGTGTGCGAATAGATCGCGATCTTTTCGCCCTGATGACGGCGTAGAATGTCCCAAAGAGCGCCGGTCGTGCGGCGTAGAAGCTGACGATAGCTTTCGCCTTTTGTGATGACATGATGGACGTTGCGGTTGACGAGAGCGTAATAATCTTTAGGAAAGTCGCGTTTGGATTCGTCAAAGGTTAGTCCTTCGAGTACGCCGACATGGCGTTCGCGGAAGGCCTGCGTTGCATTTACCGAAACGCCGATGAGGTCGACCAGCGGCTGCGCGGTTTGAACGGCGCGTGCCAGATCGCTCGAGTAAACTACGGAAATTCCTTCTTTCTTCAACGCCTCGGCAGTGATCCTTGCCTGCCGTTCGCCGAGCTTCGACAGCGGCGTCGGCCCGTGCCCGCCGAAACGGCCTTCGGCATTTCCGGCAGATTGGCCGTGTCGCACAAGATATAAACGTGTAATGGGCATTATTCGAGATCGATAGGCGGAAAATAGGGAAGCAATTTTGACGCGGCCGTTCGGATCTTGTCTATCTCGTTTTCAAGAACATCCCAAACCACAGTTAACTTAACCCTAAAGTATTGATGTGCGATGATATCCCGAAAGCGGGCAACATCCGACCAGGAAATTTCGGGTCTCAATGCAAGGACTTCGAACGGAATGTTTTTTACAGCCTCTCCTATTATCTCTAAATTTCTTGCGACTGCATCGATCGTCAAATCGTCCTCAGAAAACGTTTCAAATGAAAGGTGCCCAGTATATTCCGTAATTTTGTCACAGCTTTCAATAACATCGGCTATATAGAGCCTAAAATCGCGAGACATAGATGGTTTCCTTCAATATCTGATCGCGGATAAGTGGTTTTATCGTGTCTTTCATGACAAGGTCCACCTTCCGATTAAAGAGCTCTTCCAAAAAATTAAGAAGCCCCATATAGTCTTTGAAAGTTTCTCGCTGAAGGTTTACCAAAATATCTATATCACTTGTCGACTTTTGCTCACCCCGAGCGAAAGAACCGAAAACGCCGAGTTCCGTAACGCCAAAGTTCTTTATCGTGTCGCGGCGTTCTTCAAGCAGTTTGATTATGTCGTTTCGCGAAGTCATACAAGAAATCTAATAGCAAAGACCGATTTTTGCAATAGGGTTACGACGCCGAGGTCGTTTCCGCTTTGAGTTTTTCGGTTTGGTAATGGGTGCGAAGCGCCTCGATAAAATCGTCGAGCTGGCCTTCCATTACCAGATCGAGCTGGTGAACGGTCATGCCGATGCGGTGATCGGTGACGCGGTTTTCCTTGAAATTATATGTGCGGATCTTTTCGCTGCGGTCGCCGCTGCCGACCATTGATTTCCGTTCGGCGGAAAGCGCGTCGTGCTGTTTTTGCTCTTCGAGTTCCTGAAGCCTCGCACGAAGAACGCGCATGGCTTTTTCGCGGTTCTTTATCTGCGATTTTTCGTCCTGCATCGAAACAACAAGGCCGGTCGGCAAATGCGTCAGCCGAACGGCCGAATACGTCGTATTTACCGATTGGCCGCCGGGGCCGGACGAACAGAATGTGTCGATGCGAAGGTCGTTCTGATTTATCTGAACATCCACCTCTTCGGCTTCGGGCAGGATCGCGACGGTAATGGCCGATGTGTGTATGCGGCTGCTCGTTTCGGTTTGCGGAACTCGCTGAACGCGGTGAACGCCCGATTCGTAACGCAATTTCGAATAAACGCTGTCGCCTTCGATCATTGCGACGGCTTCTTTTATACCGCCGATGCCGGTATCCGCGGCTTCCATTATTTCCATTTTCCAGCCCTGCGTTTCCGAATAACGCGCGTACATACGCAGAATTTCGGCTGCGAAAAGTGCCGCTTCTTCGCCGCCGGTTCCGGCGCGGATCTCGAGAATTACATTCTTTTCGTCGTTCGGATCTTTTGGCAGAAGAAGCATTTTCAGGTCTTCTTCGGCGACCGGAAGTTTTTTCGGCTATTTCGTCGGCCTCCATCTGTGCCATCTCGCGCATTTCGTCGTCATCGGCGATGGCGATCATTTCCTGCGCGCCTTCCAGATCGGCGCGCATTTTTTTGATCTCGCGATATTTTTCGACGATCTCACCAAGCGAACGGTGCTGCTTCATTAGCTTAGCGTACGCCGACATATCGTTCATAAATTCCGGCGACGATATCTGCTCGGTAAGTTCTTCGTAGGTCTTTTCGATCTGTTCGAGTTTTTCAAACATATGATGAGTGACAAGTAATAAGTGACAAGTGACAAGTGACAAGTGATAAGTCGGTCAAGCCGCTTCCGGTTCGAGTTTCAGCGATTCGTCCAATGCGCGGATCGCGACTTCGAGTTGTTCCTCATCGGGTTCCTGCGTCGTGATGTTCTGCAGCCAAAGCCCCGGCCTCGTCATTATTTTGAATATTGCACCGCTTTCTTTTTTCGCGGCGTAGCGGATGATCTCGTACGAAAGGCCCGCGACCAACGGCATCAGAGCAATGCGCACGACAAGGTTCATCCACATTGCGTCGAATTTGATGACCGAAAATAGCACGATGGCGACGAGCATCACGACCATCAGGAAGGATGTTCCGCACCGCGGATGCTGGCGTTTCTGCGGCTTCGCATTTTCCGGGCTCAGGTCGAGTCCTTTTTCCCATGTGAATACCGTTTTATGCTCGGCTCCGTGATATTCGAACACGCGGCGGATGTCCTTCAGATACGACATCGAAAATATCATTATGATGAAAAAGACCATTCGGATAACACCGTCGATCAGGTTGAACGCCAGCCACGAGTGCGGCTTGATCTCCCAGATGTACGCTTTTACGGTTTCCCAAATGCCTGCGTCCGCGACCAAAGTCGGACCTTCTGCCCAGCCGAGAGCGATAAAAAGAACATTCGTCAGAAGGAGCGGCGCAACGATAAAAAGAAGTATGTTAAATCCGAGTGCAAATATGATCGAACCGACCGCGCCGGCGGATTGAGCCGCTTTTTTCGGTTTGGACTTTTCGGGCATCGACACCTTCGCGGGTGCTTTTGTGAAATTTTCATCGAGCGTTCCTTCGGCAAGTACGGCTTCTGCTTCGAGTTTTGCTTCGGCCGTCAGTTCTTTTTGCGCCGCCATGTCGTCCTCAAATACCTTCGCCGAAAAATTAAGCGCCTTAACGCCAAGCGCCAGCGATTGAATAAGCGTCGCTCCGCCGCGAAGAACAGGCAGGTTCAGCCATTTATACTTGTCGCTCCATTTCGGCAGGGATTCGGCGGTCGTTACGATCGAACCGTCCGATCTGCGGCACGCGATGGCGTATGCCGACGGAGTGCGCATCATCACGCCTTCCATCACGGCCTGGCCGCCGACGATCAGGTCGCGTTCCATCGCAAAAACGGTGTGCAGAAATTTCAATTTTCGAGGCGATACACGGTTTTTCATAATGTTTAAATTTGACGGCAAGCGGCTGCTTTCCGTTGCCGCAATATTCGTTCTCTTCGCCGCAAGATGAACGAACGCCGGCCTTTTGTTTCGCGTAAGCCGCAGGCGGCCTAGATCGGGCACACGTACAGCCATTGGCGCTCAAAAGAGCCGGCGTCAAATATTTCAGCTAATATTGGTTAAATATTCGTTCCAATATTTTAGTTCTTGCTCGCCGCGCCGCGTGCGTAACGCTTGTTAAAGCGGTCAACGCGTCCGGCGGTATCGACAAGTTTCTGCTTGCCCGTAAAGAACGGATGGCATTCCGAACAAATTTCGACGTGAAGATCTTCGCCCAGCGTCGAACGTGTCTTGAATGAGTTTCCGCATGCGCAAACGACCGTTATTTCGTCGTAATTCGGATGGATCTCTTGTTTCATTGCTTTACCTATTCCTCAATAAATGTCTATAAAGACAAACGCTAATTATAGACCGTTACGATAGAAAAGGTCAAGGCTGTCGGGATGCGGAGGATGACGCCGATTTCTGTTGACGGGACATATCTAAACTCCGTAAACTGACTAGACGGTTCAGGCTCGCACGCGGGATCGCATTAAATTTTGAAGGCGGAATACATGATGAAAACACAGTTCTTTTCAGCGATCCTCGCGACAGCTTTTGTTGCGTTATTCTCCGGGTTCGTTTTTGCCCAAACGGACGCCAAAGTCACCTTAAGATCTTTTACCTTGGCCGACGGAAGGATCACGATCGATCTGCCTGTCGAACCCGAGCTCGAAAAAGAAGATACGGACGGCGTATTGTCGATCTCGTACATGTCCGAAGTCGAAGGCGTTCTTGTGCACGTTTCCGAATTTTCGTACTCGGACGGCACGTCGATGACCGATGATGAATCTATGAACGACAGCATGATGGAAGCGTTCTTTTCCGGTGTGCTGAAAGGAATGAAAGGTTCCGATACGGATGAGCAGGAGATCGAAGTCGGAGAGGTTACCGAGGTCGAACATGCCGGAATGCGCGGGAAACAGCAAGTGGTAACCCTAAGCGGAATTCCGACGCTCACGCGCGGGCTTATCGGCGACGGACGAATGTATTTTATCGGTGTTATGTCTTCGGACGAGGCTCAGGTAAAGCAGATACTTGCTTCGTTCAAGGTCAACAAAGTTACGAAAAAGGCTTCGCTACCGGCTAAGTAAATTTTCGAGCCGCTGGCTTTTGATGCCGTAGTTTTCCTTTATCGCCGCTATCTGTTCGGCTGCGTCTTTTGACGGACGGTTCGAACGGACGGCGGCGATCATATTGTTTTTGGGCGTGTGTTCGGACGGGACGAATTCAAAAACCTTTGTCGAATAACCGCTTTTTTCAAGCAGAAGCGCGCGAATGCCGTCGGTCAATGTTTCGACCGTGCGTTCGAGGAGTGTTCCGTGTTTCAGAACGCCCTTCAGCCCATCGGGCGGCGTTAGCTGCGGGCGAAGTTCTTTGTGGCAGCATGGCGATGCGACGATGATCTTGGCTTTGACCGCGATGCCTTTGTAAAGAGCGTCGTCCGTCGCCGTATCGCAGGCGTGAAGCGCGATGACGATGTCGGCGTTTTCAACCGGACTTTCCGCGATCGTTCCAACCGCGAATGACAATCCTTCGTAACCGCCGTTTTTCGCCACAGCATTGCACAGATCAACGAGGTCTTTGCGTGCCTCAATGCCTCTGACCGTCAGCGCGAGATCATCTCCGAAACGCTCTCGCATCCGTCCGCGAAGATATTCGAAGGCCGCGAACGTGAGGTAGCCTTTGCCAGAACCCATATCGACGATTCGAAGTTCGTTCGTGTCTTTTAGTTCCGAGCGTTCGATCAGGTCGCCGAGTATTTCGACAAACTTGTTTATCTGTTTCCATTTGCCGCGTGCGGCGGCCCGAACCTCGCCGCCCGCCGTCGTGATCCCGAGCGCATTCAGATAAAATGCCGACGCATCGACGAGATAGTTTTTCCGACGGTCGTGTGCAAGCGGTGCTTTTTTTGCCGACGAAGCCTTTAGCGAAACGAGTCGCGAATTGCGCTTGCCGATCGTTAGCTGTAGTTCGAAGCTTGCTGTAAACAGATAGCCGCTGCGAAAGCCGGACAAAAGCGATTCGCCTACGGCATCGACGGCTTCGTCGAATGAAAAGTTGCGAACGACATCGCGTCGGTCCATTCGGTATGTGAACTGCAGAAGCCGTCCCGTGCGCGTTTCTATTTCGCGGACGATAATTTTTTGCAGATGCTCTTCTTTGCCTCTATAATTTGCAAGAGTCAGCTTGATAAATTCTTCGTCGGCAAGGCTTTGGCGAAAGCGTCCGATGAACTGTTCGATATTCTCGTCTGGCATATTCCTATTTTATCTTACCGCAGAGATATATGTTTAAGAGTCTGCGTAAAAGAGAGGCAAACATCAGATGGCAAATCTATTTCATCTTGCGTTTCCGGTGGACGATCTGGAAAAGGCACGTGAATTTTACGGTGGCGTTCTAGAATGCAAGGAAGACCGAAGCAGCGATCATTGGATAGATTTCGATCTGTTCGGCCATCAGATCGTGACGCATCTTGCTCCGGATTTCGTTCGTCAAAATGTCACCAACGGAGTGGATAACGACGCCGTGCCGATCCCGCATTTCGGTGTGCTTCTTCTTATGGACGAATGGCGGCTGCTTGCCGAAAGACTCAGGGAAAAAGGCGTCGAATTTGTTATCGAACCGAAGATCCGCTTCGAAGGCGAGGTCGGCGAACAGGGCACGATGTTCTTGCTCGATCCGTGCGGGAACGCGCTGGAATTCAAAGGCTTTCGGGATTTCTCGACCGTCTTCGAAAAGTGACCTCGACGTATGGCAAAAAAGGTCAAACATCTGATCATCGGCGGCGGCGTTATCGGTGCGAGCGTAGCGTATCATCTGGCAATGCGCGGTGAAAGCGACATCGTCATACTCGAACGCGACCGCGTGCCGGGAACCGGTTCGACAGGACGGGCGACCGGCGGCATCCGGTGTCAGTTCGAAACGCCCGTGAATATTCGGATGTCGCTGCATTCGCTGAATTTTATTAAGCAATGCGGTTTCGATGCCGGTTATGAGCCGCGCGGGTATCTTTTTTTTGCGACGCGGCCGGAACATCTCGAATATCTGAAAACGAGTTCAGCGCGGCAAAAACAGCTCGGCGTTGCGAACGCCCGCATCGTAACAAAAGAAGAGATCGAGGAAATAGTTCCCGGAATGATCACGGACGATATTCTGGGCGGCGCGTTCTGTTCCGATGACGGTTTTGTGAACCCGGTAGCGTTGCTGAGCGGATTTCTTCGCAATGCGGTCGACCGCGGAGCGGAGGTTCGTTGCGGCGTTTCGGCCGAATCGTTCGCGGTTCGTGACGGACGAATTGCGGCGGTGGTTACGGATAACGGCGAGATCGAATGCGAGGACGCCGTGCTTTGCACCGGTGCGTGGGCGGCGGAACTCGCGGCAACCGCGGGCGTAGAATTGCCCGTCAAACCGCTCCGGCGGCAGATCGTTTGGGCTCGATTGAACGCGAATTTGCCCGCGTCGCTTCCGATGGTCATCGACATCGGCAGCGGCTTTCATTTTCGTCCGGCAAAAGAGTTCGGCACGATAGAAAACGCCTCCGGACGCCATCTGAAAGGCTCAGCGGAACAGGCGGCTAACGAAGTGTTCTTCGCATATCCCGACCCGGAAGAGGCGAGTTCTTTCAACACATCGCCCGACGACGACTTCATCGAAAAGATTTATGAGCTTACCAAACGGCGGGCACCATTCCTTGCCGATTTCGAAGTCATCCGCGAAAAGTGCCGCGCTGGGCTTTATGAAATAAGTCCCGATCATCACGCGATACTCGGCCGGTGCGGCATCGAAGGGCTTTTCCTAGCGAACGGATTTTCGGGTCACGGCGTAATGCATTCGCCGGCGGCGGGACATGCGCTGGCTGAAACAATTCTTGACGGAACGTCGCGGACGATAGACGTTTCACAGCTTTCGATAGACAGATTCGCCAAAGACGAACTAATACACGAAACGGCTTTATTTGAGGTTATATGAAATTTTTACTTGCGGTACTGTTTTGCGGTTTGACTCTTTCGATCGCGGTCCCGGCTCAGCGACGCGTTGCGATAACGATCGACGATCTGCCGGTGGTATCGACGCGGACGGATATTAGAACGCGTCGGGAAATAACCAAAAAACTTCTCGGCCATATCAAAAAGGCAAAGATACCGGCGATCGGTTTTGTAAACGAGAACAAACTTTATAAAAAGGACGAACGCGACCCCGAACAGATCGCACTTCTGAAAATGTGGCTGGATGCCGGACTCGAACTCGGCAACCACACCTATTCGCACCGGAGCCTGCATTCGATGACGCTCGCGGAATACGAAGCCGATCTGCTCAAAAGGTGAGATAATTACAAAGGAGCTGCTTAAAGAACGCGGCCGTTCGATACGGTTCTTTCGCCACCCGTTCCTGCAGACCGGCAGAACCGACGAGATAAAAACAGAGTTCGACAAATTTTTGAAAGATCACGGATACCGGATCGCTCCGATATCATTCGATAACGCAGATTATATTTTCTCGCGTGCGTACGATATTGCTTACGACAAGCATGATAAAAAGCTGATGAAAAAGGTCGGCGATGCATATATTCCGTATATGAGGGCGAAGCTCGTATATTGGGAAAAGCAATCGACAAAGCTTTTGGGGCGTGAGATCGCACAGACACTGCTTATTCACGCAAACTTTATAAACTCCGATTATCTGGACGATCTCGCGAAAATGTTCAAAGAGCGCGGCTACGAATTCGTCGATCTCGAAACGGCGCTTAAGGACGAAGCGTACGCGAAACCAGACCGTTATTACGGGCGAGCCGGCATATCGTGGCTTCACCGATGGGCACTCGAAGAAGGCCGCGAAAAACTCGAGAAGGACGAACCGCTAGTGCCGGATTTTGTACTGAAACTTTCGGGGTTCGAATCGGAGTAGATTTTAACCGAGCGTTTTAACCCCAGAGACGCTGAGGAGAAAAGAAGAGAGTGGGAATCCTAAAAAAAACATATTGTCTCATTGCGACCAAATGAGTCCGGCGTGATTCTTTCCCCTCTTTCTAGAAGTCTCAGCGTCTCTGCGGTGATACTATAAATTATGCGAACCGCGATCATTCATCATCCGATATACGAAAAGCACGACACCGGTTTCGGGCATCCGGAAACGCCGGGGCGTTACCGCGCGGTGATGGACGCTCTGCGGGCGGATAGAGAATTGTGGGAATCCCTGACGGAAATAACGCCCGAGAAAGCATCGCAGGGGCTGATACAGGCGGCGCACACAAAAGCACATTTTAAGGCTGTGCAAGACGCATTTGCGAACGGCCTGGACAGGCTCGATGCCGATACGACGCTTTCGATGCATTCGTTCGAAGCGTCGCTCTACGCGGCGGGTGCTGGCTGCGCGGCGGTCGATGCCGTGATGCAGGGCGAAGCGAACAACGCATTTTGCGCGGTTCGGCCGCCCGGGCATCATGCGACCGGCGAACACGCGATGGGCTTTTGTCTATTTAACAATGCGGCCGTCGCGGCGCGATACGCGCAAAATCGATATAAAGAGATCGAACGCGTGGCGATAGTCGATTGGGACGTTCATCACGGCAACGGAACGCAGGGAATTTTTTACACCGATCCGAGTGTGCAGTTTTTCTCAATGCATCAATATCCGTGGTATCCGGGAACGGGTTCGCGCGGCGAAACTGGACACGGCTGCGGGCTTGGTTCAACGCTGAACGTGACGGTCAAGGCAGCGACGCCGGCCGAAACGCAGCGGCGAATGTTCGATACAGCGATCGGCGACATTGCCGCAAAGTTCAGCCCAGACCTGATAATAATCTCAGCCGGATTTGACGCGCACCTTGCCGACCCGCTCGGCCAGCTTCGGCTCGAGGACAAAGATTTCGCCGCGATGACAAAAACCGTAAAAGATTGGGCCGCCGAAACCTGCGAGGGAAGAATAGTTTCGCTGCTCGAAGGCGGCTATGATCTGGAAACGCTCGGCGGAACTGCAGCGGAGCACATTAGGGAACTGAGCAAGTAGTGAGATTCTTCAAGTTTATTCGCAACCTTTATTTATTGAACCGCAGGCTCGACGCGGAGAAAGAATTGCAGCGAGACTCAGGATATGAGGTAAGATTTGTTCAGGAAGGGCCGGAGCAGTATTTTTATTATAGAGAAGGCGACGAAGAATTCTCGTTCTATGCCGAGTTCTCATACCTTAACAACCCAACCTTTTTCACAAGATCGCTTATAAGAACAAAAGGTTCAGGCGCGATCACTGAACAAGAACGGAACGTCGTACTCGAACGTGTCGTTCAGTTCCTGTCGTGCTGGGGCGATGTCGTCCTGGACGATTCGCCCTATAGACGCGGACGATTTTATCGATGAGCCAACGCCAAAACTGTTAACTGAAAACTAAAAACTTGCAACTGTTTCATAACTGTCCGCCGACAGTCGAATGTTCATGCTGACGTGCTGCTCGACAAATGTGATAGACTGATTTCATTCACAATTTTCTATTAACTTCTTCCCCCAGGAGTGAACTGCAATGCCGGATGTTGAAACAACTTGCGTCCAATGCAAGGAAAAATTTATTTTTAGCGAGAAGGAACAAGAGCTGTTCTATCAGCGAAATATGCCTTCGCCGCAGCGCTGCCCGAACTGCCGCTCAAAGAAAAAGGCGGCGAACATCACGAACGAGAACGGCGCGAAGGCCAAATTCGAGATCGTTTGCGACAATTGCGGCAAGCACGATCAGGTGCCTTTCCAACCGAAAACGGGCCGCACCATTCTTTGCCGTGAATGCCACGAAGCAAGCCGTTCGCGCGCACGATTTGCGTAGCAGAGTCCAACAAACTTTAGTTTGTTGAATGACAAGATCGCCGCAAACTAAAGTTTACGGGATTTTTTATGGCCTTTGAAACGGTCAAATATTCCATCGCATCGAATATTGCGACGATCGCGTTAAACCGGCCGGAAGCGATGAACGCGCTTTCGCTGCAGCTTTGCATCGATCTGCATTCGGCCGTCGAAATGGCGATCGGCGATAAGGCACGCGCCGTTGTGCTAACGGGCGAAGGCCGCGCGTTCTGCGCCGGAGGCGACCTGCGCGAAATGCGTTCGATGTGGGAAAAAGAAGGCCGCATCGAGGCATTTATGGAAGCGCCGCTAAAGGCTCTGCACGATGTCATCGCCTTGATCCGCAATACGCCGATACCGTTCGTCGCGGCTGTCGGCGGCATCTGCGCCGGTGCCGGAACGAATTTCGCTCTTGCCTGCGACATAGTTGTCGCGTCCGAAGAAGCCGCGTTCAACGAAGCCTTTGTGAAGATCGGACTTTCGCCGGATTGCGGCGGCACGTTCTTTTTGCCGCGAGCCGTCGGCGAAAAACGCGCGGCTGAGATGCTTATGCTCGGCGAAACGCTGACCGCCGCGGAAGCATTTTCCATCGGTATGATCAATCGGGTCGTGCCTGCCGGAGAACTCGAGAACGAAGCGATGGCGCTCGCCGCAAAACTCGCCGAAGGCCCGACAGCGGCGATCGGGCGTATCAAAAAGATGCTTAATGCGTCGTTCGGGAATACGCTTGAAAAGCAACTCGAACTCGAACACGAATGCCAGGTCGAATCCGGGCGTTCGGATGATTTTAAGGAAGGAGTGAATGCTTTCTTTGAAAAACGCCCGCCGAAATTTTAGAAATATCTCAAATTTCATATTTCAAATTTGAGATTCCAAATTTCAGATTGCAGATTCCAGATCTCAAATTTCACATTTCACATTTTGAAGTTTGTCGAAGCAGGTCAGAACCGGGAACGATAGTGACCGGGTTCTAGAATGTTGAAGAGTGAAAAGGTGAAAAGGCTTGCGATTTTTATTTCCCGCCGTTTGACAAACCTTTCCTGTCTTTGATAATTTTATGAAATTGAAAATCACTTTCAATAAGAAACAATAAAGTTCGGATTGAAACGGCCGCCGCGCAGCCGACGGAAAATGAGAAAATTTCGCAAAGTAATATTCTGGCTGCACCTTATTTCGGCTCTTATCGCCGGAGTAGTCATCTTTGTAATGTCGGTCACCGGAGCTCTGCTTTCGTTCGAACGTCAGATCATTGAATTTGCGGAGCGGGATGCGCGGGTTGTTGCGGAGAACGGAAGCCGAACGGCTGTCGCCGCAGCAGATCATCGACAAATTCCGCGAGCAGCGGCCGGACGCGGAGCCGACGTCGATGCAGATCTCGGACGACGCCAATGCCGCGTGGATGTTCTCGCTTGGCCGTGCGGGCGTCGTTTTTGTCGATCCTTACACGGGCGCGATCACCGGCGATTCGAACAAAATGGTTCGCGGCGTGATGTCGGAAATGCGCGTCTGGCATCGATGGCTCGGGATGTCGGGCGGTCAGCGGCCGATCGGCAAAGCGATCACCGGTGCGTGCAATTTGCTGTTCCTTTTCCTGGCGATCTCCGGGGTGTATCTGTGGTTTCCGCGTAAGATCAGCGTCAAGAGTATCAAACCCGTTCTGTGGTTTCGCGGCGGTTTACGCGGCAAGGCGCGCAATTTCAATTGGCACAACGTCATCGGATTTTGGACCTGCATTTTTCTGGTGATCTTTACCGCGACGGCAGTTGTGATGTCGTATCGGTGGGGAGCCGATCTGCTATACACGATCACGGGCAACGAAGTGCCGCAGCGGAATGCGCAGCCGGAGCCGGAGAAAGAAAAGAAAGTGTACAGGTTTCCGCAGGCGATAGATACCGCGTGGTCGACAGCGTACGACAAAGCTCCGGACGCAAAGTCGATATCGTTGAAACTGCCGGTCGAAGACGGCACGGCCGAATTTACGATCGACGAGGGAATTTACTGGAACATCTTCGGCCGTTCGAGTTTGAAGGTCGATGCCGCAAGCGGTTCCGTCGCAAAATGGGAACCGTATGCCGAGCAGAATTCGGCGAGGCGTTTGCGAACCTGGACACGCTTTCTGCACACAGGCGAAAGCGGCGGCCTTGTCGGACAGATCATCGGATTCATTGTTTGCATAGGCGGAGCGGTGCTGGTTTGGACCGGTTTTTCGCTCGCGTTCAGAAGATTGTACCGCTGGCTGAAACGTCCCAC
>JAEMBT020000106.1:0-41765 GCA_018873245.2 Archegozetes longisetosus
AAAAGTCCACGGATTTTGATCATGTTTTAGTCAACATTATTTTGGTAGGGAGTGGTTATGTTTAAAAATCAATTTCAGTTGCATTTCCATATACGATTTATTTGTCTACAATTTTCTTCTGAAATTAATTCGTTCCTATTGCTAAAATCAATCACTTTTACAGCCCAATTTTGAAGATGCGTAACTTTTTCAGTGTTAACACTATTGTTGGAAAATTTCTAGAAATATTTCCATGATCAAGAAATTTTAATGAACCTCTAATAGAAACATATGAGCATCGTATTGAAATATAATGAACCTCAGATTCTTCAAACGGAATAGCGTGTCTTTACAGTCATTTTAAGGAATTTATGAATAAATAACACTTAAATGTATTAAAAATTAAGTTCGGAATTAAATTAATTTGTTTAAACTTAAAGATTCATATTTGTATGTGTAAGTCATATGTTTTATGGTTGGTTCGTATATTACTATATGAGATTCATATACTTCAATGTGAGGTTCATAGAGTACGGTAAAACTCTATATATACTTTTATTGCACAAAATCTACAACACATTTTAGTAATTTTACAAATGAAAACTTAAGACTATATATTCAATGGCTTATGAAAAAATTACCATCGAATTATCTGCTTTCCATGAGCAACTATACACCTCTAAAGAAGAGTAGGTGCAGATCGACAAGCTTTTGAGCACAACTCTAGAGGAAGTTGTAATGGTGCACTTGTAATTCTTTGCTTTAATTCTGGAATATTTCTTGGTTTTGTGGCGTAAAAGGTATTTTTAATAACTCCTCAAAGGTAAAAACCGGGTGGCGTAAAAAATCACAACTTCTTGGAACGCACTCGATAGGCCGACTGTACCTACTCTTCTTCAGAGGTGTATAGCTGCTCATAAAAAGCAGATAATTCGATAGTAATTTTTCCATAAGCCATTGAATGCATAGTCTTTAGTTTTCATTTGTAAAATTATTAAAATGTGCTGTAGATTTTGTGCAATAAAAGTAAATATCCTTAGAGTTTTATATGCCGGACTCTGTATATCTCTATGTGAGGTTCATACATTTCTATGGGAGGTTCATTAAAAGAAAATTTCTCGATTTTTGACGAGAAATTATCTTTCAAGAAAATTTCTAGAAATTTTCTTTTTACAACACTAGTTTACACTATATGTAATGCCTCATTCAATATCGTGATAATCGTTTAATGGAAGAATCAATGCTTTATAGACAATGTTTAGGGCAGATTATGGCAAAAATACCTTAACCTAGATAAAGATCGAATGAGACACAAGTAAAAGTATTACTTAGAAGATCCGAAACAACTATACGAATGTCAGGATTAACCCTTCAGTGGAACGGTTTGAATACTTCCACTATCGGTACTCATGGCTGAAAAATTTTAGGCGGGTCTAAAGTCACTCTAAGGGTTGTTATGAATCTAAAAAATGTAAGATAAACTTTTAATACTGACAGCTTATACCAAAGGCTAAAATAGTGGCAGAAAATTCAGCCAAATTATAAGGCAACTATTGTGGGCGCAAAAGTCTTTATAACAGTGAGACTCGTGGCTGATTAGTTAAAAGTGCGAAGTTTTTAATAAATGGCTGTATGGCGAGTCTAAACATTCGTCATCAAATAGATAATTGATTTTTAGAGTGGTGTTCAAAATTTCAAAACCTTACAACTCTTGAAGCGCTTAACCGATATGCTTAAGACTTATATTTATGGAATGGACTGTATGCAAAAACCTTTGAAATGATATGCATACTATCATCTGTTCCAATTGGTCAACCGATGAACATCGGTGATACACACATCACTACTAAAATAATTTACTGGATTTTATTTCTTATTCATTTATCATTTCTTTAAATCACTTAATATTAACTATTTGAACAACTTATAATCACTCAAAATATTGAAGTTCAAATGGTAATATAATAATGGATATTTCTTTAAAAACTATAACCTTTTATACTATGTCCCTAATATATATCCGATTTGAAGTTAAATCAATAAAAATATTTTTGAAAATACCTAACCTAATATAATTCAAAACATTTAAATGATTAAAATTATATATAATCAATATGCATTTGCGAGTGCAAGACGTGAGTGAAGTGACGATTTAGATGTTCATTTAATCAATGATCTGATTATGTGTGCAGCACATGTCTAAGTTCATTTTTATTCATATACAGTTATTACTAGTCATAATTTAAACTTTTCCCGAAATTTTTTTACGCGTTCGTTAGGCGAGGAATATTTTCTCTAATCACACTACTCATATCTAGTGCCAAAGGTTTTTTCGTTTTATTTTTTTTCAAAAATTTCGTATGTTTTATTTGGTTTTATTTGTTGTTTAACGAATTTGTTGTCTATTCGTTAATAAATATATGAGAAAATTCGTTTTATTTGTTATTATAAGAAATGACTATTATTCGCTTAATATAACATAAAATTGTTTTGAATATCCTTATTATAATTTAAAACTGAATACATATTTATACTTTTATCACTCAATGAATTGCATTTTGTTGTCTGAATATCACGAAAATTACTAAAAGCTCGTTCAACATCACAACTACCACATGAAAGACTTAAATAGCTTAAAGCGATCTGACTTAGAATAGGAAGACGTAACTGCATTGATATCAAAAATTCAATAACTTTCAAATTTTTATTATTCGGTGTGTCCATTAATAAATATTCGTTGAATTCTCTTTCAATTTCCGACTCTTCATCGTTGACTACATTGAAAAAATCTAAATAATACTCAAATGACTGATTCAATGATGATTTCATAAAAGGATAAAAAATCATGCATTTATTAAAAAGACCATTCTTTCCAAAAACTGATTTATCGAGATTTCTGTCCATAGTTTGAACCCATTTATTATTAAAAATTTCGAAAAGTGAACCCAGTTGTGCATTCAAACTCTTCTGTGTGAAGATCAAAATTTTTAAGCAAAATTTTAGTATCATTTTTTAAAATCTTCATATTTTTAATTTCATTTTTCAATTGAACATTAAGTAAATCATAAAAGTTATGACTATTAGGCGCCGAGACTTCTAATTTCTTTTCAATTTCTTCGATAGAGCTGAGACATTCAATCAAATGAGTTATTTTAAGATAATGAACTCGACGATTATCATTATTTCCTATCAAACTAATAATTTTCTCAACTTTTTTGTTAATTAAACTCGAATTTTCCAATTTGAAATGATAAAAAAAATCGCAAATATATTGCCACTGTTCTCTGATTACTTTTGAAGTCTTGAGAACCGACCACCATCTGGATTCGATTGCTCTCGGAATTATTTTAGCTTCTAATTCAAATTTATTAAGATGTGAAACAAATCGATTACAAAGTTTGTTTGAAGTTTTAAAAATAGCACCTATTTTTATAATTAATCCCTCTGTATCTTTAAAATGTTCTGACTAGTGATTTCATTACTGAAATATGAATAACATGTGAGACATTCGTTATGTGAAGCAAACTGTTATTGTAATCTCTTTTGATATCTGAAACAAATTTCTTCATATATTCAGCTGAATCGCTACAAATTGCTTAAACATTATTAAACGTTAAGCCAAACTCTTCCAAAGCATCCAATAAATTAGTCAAAATAGTTGCACTTTTGGTGTTTTCAATAATATATGTTTTAATTAATAAAATCCTTTTATCGTTTATTTCTGAATCAAAGAATGAAATTAAAATATTGAGAGCAGGTCTTCCACAAATATCTGGAGATTCGTCAATAATTAATGACAGTTTTTTTGTTCTTAATTTCGTTTTTGATTGCATTGACATGAGGTTCATATACTTCTGGTAAATATTTCTCACGAATATGACATGCTGTTGGTAATACTTTAGCGCTCGGGACATACTTTTTCATTAGCTTTCCAATATATTTGTCGGCTTTTTCAAGAGGTATGGCATCAAAACACGCGGCTCTCACGAAGTCATGAATGAATCCTTCAGCCTTTTTCTCCATTTCTTTCGATCTGCATATAGTTTGAGCTAAAGTTAATTGTTTTCTACTTTCTCTTCTTTTCAATTCTGAGTCTATTAGTTTCTTGTGTTTATCGGTCTTTAGATGAAGTCGTATCAGATCTGATGGCCTGTTATCCATATTTACTTCATATGAACAATATTTGCAAAATAATACTTCTTCAGCAGATGATTCCCCATTATCTTTGGTTATCTTTTTCTTTTTAAAACTCAAATCAGGATATAATTTGACACATTCTTCTACTGAATGTTTTCTCTTTGGCATTTTTTATTTTAAAAGTAATTTAATTAGAGAAAAACAATAAACACTAATAAAAAAATAATCAAAACTAATCAAAGCACGTGTGAAATGACGAAATTGATTACAAATATGATGTCTAAAATATGTTTTTATTTCGTGTTACCCATTTAACGAAATCCTCTATTTCTTATATTTGTTGTGTTTTATTTCGTTTAATTTGTTTAACGAAAAAACTCTTGGCACTAGTTATCAATTAGTGATAGGACACAATGTAAACAACCTTTTCTCTGAATCCGACTAATTTTCGGATTCAAAAATTCTTGTGTAAATAACTTATTGACCACTTATCGATGAGTGATCCTTTAGTTCCCTCGTAGATGATCACGTAGTTGGTGAGCAACAAACGATCAGCGAATAAGTTATTAAACGACAGTTGACATCCACATGAAGAAAAGTTTATCCTTCAACTTTAAACATATTAAGAGACGTTTTAAGAGTTGAATGGAGAGCTCGCTCCCACCTTATGGATGGTTGATTTAACGTACAGTTCTTTTGTAACACTTAATAAAGTATTTTGTACACAAAGCTTTGTTTTGCTTTATTAAGAGTGAAGATAAACAATAGGTGCACACACTCTGTGATAAGAAGTTGTTGCACTTACGACATTATGTGTGAAAGCTAAGTTTCTGTTTTGAATCTCTCTTGAAATCTGTTTCAGATACTTTGTCTCGAAATTGTTTAGCCATGTAGATGTACCTTAACAGTTCATGGAAAAGGCCACCATGATAAAAACATAAAGCCTTGGCATAAATTTTTTAATATTATAAGCATTGCGGATAAACCTGTGATTTCTAGTGAGAAAGATACTGAGATTAAACCATATACTAAGGTTGCTTAGTTGCAATAATCAATATATATAGATTTGTTTGAGTCAAAACTGGAGTCAGTATCGTGTTTGCTACAATGATTCGTTAAACATAGCTCATTAGTTCACAGTTTAACGTTCAAATTACTTTAGTCTAAGTCTTTTTTAATATTCGGTTGCTTTCAAATATTTCTTAGATTAGAAGATGTTATGTCTAATTCTTATTAACGTTATTATTGGTTTGATTTTTCTGTACGTGTGACAATTTTTTCCAAATCTGTAAATCACTACAGTAATACCTCGATGTAGTGAATCCCTTTAAAGGAAAGCCTCATTATAGTCAATATGAGTTGCTGGTCCTCACCGGTTCTCTATAAAGAAGTATTACTGTATAACTTAATTACAAATTTGCTCAATCTTTCAATACTTTCAGCCTAATGAAAGTAAAGCTTTCTTATTGGGATAACAATGGAATTCCGAACATTGGCTGGTCTTTAACGAAGAAGGAAAAGCAAATATATCTTCAACATCAACAGTTAGTTCAAGCTCATGGCAAAATTATAGGATATTATGAGGGATTGACACCTTCTCTACTGATCGCTGATCCCGATATTTGCAGACAAATCCTTGTCAAAGATTTTCACATATTTACTGATCGCAGAGTAAGACATTTTTTCTAATACTGTCGATACACGGTTTATTTCGAATAACGTTCAATTTTTCGAAAAAAGCGTGAATAAAGTTCAAATTTGTTGAATTATATTCGCCCATAATACTCTTCTTCTATCATTGAACAACTACAAAAGTTTCTGATTCAATTTCATCAACGGATATTTTCCACTAATTGTTCAATGATAAAACTTTTATTTTTTTATTGCCTTGGAAATATGAAGTTTTATCCATCTATGCCAAAATAGCTATGACAAATTTAATCATTTCACAATACTTGGACTCGAGTTCTCTAATATTTTCAGACTCTTGCTGTAGCTTACAAACATTCAAACTCACTAATCTACGTACAGTCATTGACAAAACTGAGTACCCAGGTTTTGATGATTTTCAACGCCTAAACATCAACGAATTTTGAAGCCATTTTTTGGGTAAATACCCATAGTTCCAATCAACCTTCTGTGAAAACCATATCATTCTGCTCCATTGGACCTGTCTATAAATAACGTCATTTCACACAAAAATAATATTCTCGTCTCTTCACAAGATCTTAAGTAACTATGACCGCATCACAAAAGTCACAAAAAGCTTTTGATTGCTTATAGCTTTACTCAAAATGTGATAAAATTCGATATCGTTCTAATCATAAATTATGACGCATTAATTTAGGACAAGTTTCGCTAAAATAAACAAATTCCTTAGTTATATTCAAAGACAAGATATCGAGTTAAATAATTTTATCTTCATACTTGCGAGCGGTAGTGTAATATTTGATTAGTCTATTTTATAAAATTTATAAGTGCATAAATATGTAGCAAAATTGTATTTCATAGCACAAAAATCAAAGATACTTAGTTTATATTTCTACCTTCATTTTGTACTTTATAATGAATCTCATACAATTATTTCAGGATATAATCTATTATTTATCCGGTAATACTATACCAAATTATTATAAATAAACTATAGAATATACAAATGATCATAATATCTAATTAATTACAAAGTAATATAATTTAAGTCATTATTTATGCTCTTATATTAAGTTTACGATTGTGCTATTTTCGTTCATCTTTCAAGTGATCTCGAATTGATAACATATTTATATCTTCACTTTTTCATTTGTTGTAGTTCATTTAAGTTGGTTTATTCCTTTAATATACAAATACTTGAAGATGAAGTGTATTATTATCGTAATTTTAACATCTTATCATAAGTCGTTCAATAACTTTTTAAGAAAATAGGGGAAGCTGATACCAAACACCTTCTATAACTAGGCTTGCCGCGTCAAATTTTCTAATATCTTGATTATAGCATTTGAATACCTTGAAAACGACTCATGTTTAGTATTAAATATTTCCTTTTTATTGGAAAATTATATAAGAATATAGTCATTTTCTTATGAATGAGATATCTTGACCACTAACGTCAAGATATTGCCTCTGTCTTGTTGTCTTGATCAAGTTTAAATATCTTGAAAAATCAAGATTTATCTTGACATGTGGCAAGCCTATCTATAACTAATATATAATTAGTCAACATATCAAATTTCATATTATCGATCAGTCAAAAAGTTGTCGACCTAACACCTTTCCTGATATTTTTGAACGCTGGTTTTGTTAGTGATAATATAGCCTTGTCTCATGAGATCTCGTGTTAAGAATTGGTTGATTTCTCATAGTAGTAATGAAATTATAAACTCTCAAAAAGAGGTATCAATACATAGACCCAATGATAAAGAGAAGAGAAAAATTTCTAAGAATTTTAAGTGCTTTTTGACATGAAAAAGTTGTCTAATTTTTTATCTTTCAGTGAAACCAGCTAACTATTGGTATGCGATCTTTTGAAGCATATAGCTGTTATTGGTATAAAAATCAGCATCCAAATATATTAGGAAAGCTGTTAGGCCGAGAACTTTTTGACTGAACTGATATTAGCTCGGTTCAATTAAGATATCAGACATATCTTTTAGATAAGATATTTTGTAAACAATTTCATATATAATCTACACGCTGTTGATCATTTGCCGCTTGAAAATGCACTCACTTTTAATAGTAGTGTTTCTAATACTTGATTTCGCAAGTAACCCGACTTTTGACCCTCCTAGGGCCAGTGTAATACCAGAAGAACAGAAAGCTTTTATAAAATGTCATGTGCTTTTGGACCATAGTGCTCGTGAAATTACATAATGCTAACTAGAATATCTGAGTGAAACAGTTATAATGTTTAAATAACAAGTTTAAAAAATACAACCCTGATATCTGAATTGAATCTACCTAATAGATGAAATGAACAAAAATCACAAAACTTCCTGATCAAAATTTTAAAGCAAAAATTTCAATTCTGGCACACTTTGTGAAATTGTGTAGGTATAAAAGTTTAGATTAAGTCATCAGAAGTTGTCAATCGTTGTTTATTATATTAATATAAATCAATACTAAAAATCCAGATATGATGCACACTGTCTTGAATAATTTATATTGAAAAATAACAAAGTTCATAGCCAACAAAAGATTTTTTGCTAAAATTTATTTTCAATCTATCATTCATTTGAGTTCAAACTTGTATTCAAATATTCATAGCAATTGAAATTCAATTCGGACAAAGTAGTGGCAAACCTCCCTATATTTCTCGACCAAGTCAGATGGAAATGCGTTCGACCAGTTCTAAACAAATGTTTCTCAACTTCAAAACTGAAATCTATGCACAAAGGATTGAGTTATTGCATCTCAAACTTTATGGAAAGGCTCAAGCAACAAATTCAGATAAGTGGACATGAAATAGATGTTAAAGAGTACTTTGGAATTTACAGCTTGAATGCAACAATGATTATACTCTTTGGAGCAAAGTTTAAAGATGAATTTAAATTAGACAGTCCATATCTAAAACAAGCCAAAAAAATTCTTCAACCAGAGTCTATTTCTCTGATTTTGGCAAAAATAATCCCTTATTACTCCAAAATAATTAGTGTAGATGTTTTCAACAGAGAGAGTATCTCTTTTTATGCTCGTATCACTCGTGATTTGATAGAAGATTATTCTAATAATAAGAACAAGTCTGATGACGAATATGATTTTAATCTATTGAAATTTTTTCTTGACACGCGTCAAGATGAATATTCTCAACCAGATAAAGGTTTATTAATCAATTAGATTTATCTCAGTCAAATTCACTCATCTTGTTTCTCATTTCTCTTTAGTACCTACGTTGGATGAAGTGATCAGTCTCTGTGTCGGAGTCTTAAACGCAAGTTATGATTCATTGTCAACAGTTTTGTCATACATAGCGCTCAACTTAGCTCTCTATCATGATTATCAACAGAAACTTTATGATGAAGTTAGACATATAAATACCTCAGACTTGGAATTTGGGCAAATTGAAAATTATACCTACTTGAATGCTTTTATTCATGAAAGTCTTCGCTTATACCCTCAAACTGTTACAGTAGAGAGAAGGGCCAGTCAAGATTATGTACTTGACAAAAATGGTCTAATTATACCAAAAGGAATGATAGTTACATTTCCCATATATGCAATGCAAAGAGATAGCGAACAATTTCCTAATCCAGATCAATTTATTCCAGAAAGATTCATTGGCCATAAGACTTATCATCAGTGCTCATTTCTTCCTTTTAGCATAGGTCCAAGAGCCTGTCCTGCAAACAGATTATCCATGATTATCATCAAAAATGCTATTGTCGAACTTGTCAACAATTTTAGCTTACATATTTCTCAAAACACAAAGGTATTGCTTCTTATACCGTATAAAACAAATTCATAATTTTTCAAGAAAAATTTAGATAAAATTATTTTTAGTTCAAATTGAAGCTTTAATTGCAAGAGGAGCCTCTTCACTATATCTAAGTGTCGAAAGTGCTTATTAAGCACTAGTATCTATATATCTTATTTAGCGCTTTAGTCATTCAATATTTTTTGAATCTGAGTTTAAGTTTAAGATTATTAGTATAAGAAGCATTGAAGACTGCTTTTAAATTGAAAGGGGAAATAATACTATTAAGAGTTAGAACTAGTCCAACCTTTCATATCTTTATCAAACTTTTAGCTTGATTTCAGTGGAGTTTGATATAAATAAAGGTTAGCACTAATAATCATTTGTATAGTATTAAATCATTCATAAGTTATATTATTTTTGTTTTTATACAATTAAAATTTTTCGCGAAAAGGCTTATTAAAAGCTTATCTCTATATTGTTTTACTATTAGTTCAAAAACAAACTGAATCAAAACTTATATGAATGTATGTCTTGATGTTTTAGTCACAAAAGTAGCGCTCAGATTTTAAAATGTTCAATTAGTCAATGAAGCTAAATGACTAAAACTTAATATTGAATATCAAGTTTTGGTTCGGGTTTATCATTATCAGGAAGTCCTTTTCATATTTGAAAGTAGAGAAGAGGCTCTTCTTGCAGTTAAAGCTTTAATTATTTCAATTTTAAAAGTTAATTCATAGTGATAACTTTGTTCGTTAGAATCCACCGGAAAACTTTTGTGGACAAACCGGAAATAATTTGCTGATTCCAAAAGATGTTACGATTTTATTGCGCCCGCGCTATCAAATTGTTGAAAATTGCAACAGTTCTTTGAACACATCACAGCTTTTCTGGTCATTGTGATCAATCAAATTATGTAAGAAAGCCTAGTCCAAACTTCGAATTATTTAAAATCAAAATAATTTTGACGAAAAAATGTTCATACAATTTTTAATTCAATCAAACAGATTGGACCATTTATTTTCTTAACTTAATATTACTAATAAAACTGTACTTACTAAGGTTGCATAGCGGGGCCGACTAAACTGCGGCCCACGAGCCACGACTGGCTCGTAAAGGCTTTTCTGTGGCTCGTGAATAAATTCGCAAAGATGTTACAATTAGATTTTTAAAGTTTTTAATAAAACTTTGAAAAATCTCAATATTTGAAGGAGTCACTTTAAAAGAAGGACATTGACTATAAAAATTAACATTTTTATAGTGAAATATTCTTAAGTGAATCACAAGGAGTAGTTTTGATTCCCCCTCTAATCTAGTATCAAAGTTTAATCTTTTGATTAGGTTCGGAAAAATAAGAATTGAAATAAAATTTGTAGATAATTTATTCTCTGTTTTTAGATATAAACAGCTTGAGCTTACATGAGCAGTTTCACGTTCATTCATTTAATGTTTAGTGTTAAATGAAAGTTAAATATTTGAAAATAGTTTCAATGTTTTAAGAAACGTGTTATCAACTAATCCTATGCAGACATAGAGACGGGCGAAAATTCCTTGAGTATTAATTTTGGTTTCTTACTTTTTCAATAATATGGGACTTAAGCTAAAAGGTTAGATGTCTGCCTCTTAAAGTGGCTCGCTCATCTGCAAAATATTCTTCCTGATAGCTTAGCTATTTGATTCGATGTATATATTAATATATGTATATGTAATCTATATAATAAAATGCTTAGACGCTCTTTCTGTGCGACCACTTGAAAACTTTTTTTATGGTCATCACAGAAGATTCAGACTGATTTCAATATTTTCAGTGTGATATATGGAGTTTATTAAAGTTTATTATACCTAAAAATTTGCTACTGTTCTGTTTTTTTTATCTTAGAGGATACGCCACTTCACTGAAATATAATAGGATTTATAAAAATAAACAACACTGAAATTGAAAAGTTATTTCCCTATAACTTAAAATCAAAGCACTTATTGCCCTTATCGAAACAGTTATTGCATTATAAAATAAAAACAATAAAAGTTTAGTAGAATTCGAGTTTTTGGCTGAATTTTGGTTTTAGAAAATTTGTTTTTTGGCTGTTTTTTACTGTTATAGTGATAGTGATAGTGATAGTAATTCTAGAATAATTTTTTTACTAAATCTACAAAATGTTTATAATTGTTAGTATTTAGCAAAGAATTTAAATTAATAGGCCAGAGATAGTCGTTGCTCTCAATCTTCTCAATCAGTATTTGTCTCTCCGACTCGTAATGAGTGCATCGGTATATTCGGTGAACCGCGTTGTCCACTTCTTGTCCACACTTTTTGCAATAGTCCTCATATGAAATATGAAAACGTTTCAAGTATGACTCAAATGAGCTGTGATCTGTAATAATCTGTGTTAAATAGTAGTCAAATTCGAAATATTTATCCATTTTTCGTCTGTCAGTCACTGTTGGGATGAATTGTTTTGTATGGATTCCTGTTTCTGATAGCGACCACCGATTGTCCCACTCCTCAAGATTTTTATTGTAAATTGTTTAAATTTTGATTTAGTTATCAAATCATATTCAATCCTATTATGTGACTGTGTGGCACTTATTGCCAGTGAATGAGCTAACGTTTGGTGCATACAATTATCACTCATTTTATATAAATACATTTCAGTAACGCATGCGTAGTAAAATTGACACCACTTTTAGAATCTAATTCGAATTCGAATGATTTTATGCAATGCTTATTATGATATATCATTTTGAAGCTTATTTATCTCTCTATTTGACCATTGAATTAATTATTTAATTATCTTATGATTAAAAAATATGTCGACGAGTAAAGAACTACTTGTCAGGGAACGCATTGGCAGTTTTTATGAGCGCAATAAAGAAATGAAAACTAACTTAATTGTAAAGCACTTTGCATTAGAAGGAATCTCAAAATCGACTGTTTTAAGAACAATTAAAAGAATTAAAGATGGAATTAACTTAAAAAGAATGACAGGAAGTGGTAATTGGCATAAAATAAGTGATAAAACTAAACAAAAAATAGTTGAGGAAAATGTGTCTGAAATTGGTGTTAGTTTTCGCTCAATTGGACGCAAACATAAAATGTCTGATTCAACTGCTAAAAATATTCTTAGTGATTATGGAATTGTGAAAAGGAAAAGAATAAAAGCTCCAGAAGTTAGCGAAAAACATAAATTAAGACAAAAGAAAGCATTAGAAAAGTTGAGGAGAGGCTTATTGAAACCCTCAGAAAGTATTGAGATAATAATGGATGACGAAAGCTATTTCACGTGCGATGGAAGTGATAACTATGGAAATTATTCGTATTTTCATTTAGATTTAATGCCTGTTTCTGATAAAATAAAGTATAGATTTAAGAATAAATTTCCCGAAAAAGTATTAGTTTGGATCGCAATAAGCAGTCGAGGGCTTTCTCAGGCATTAATCAAACCTTCAGGTAATGCCATCAATGCTCAGATTTATATCAAAGACTGTATTCGCACAAAATTAATGAAATTTATTAATAAACATCACTCCGACGGTAATTTTGTGTTTTGGCCAGACCTGGCATCGAGTCATTACGCGAACGCAACAATTGCAGAGTTTGAGAGATTAAATATTAGAGTTGTCCCAAAAGATTCAAACCCCCCAAACTGTCCTCAAGTTCGTCCAATTGAAAAGTTTTGGGCACAACTTAAGAAAAATGTTTATGCAAAAGGTTTTAAAGCAGAATCTATTCAAGAATTGATAGTTAAAATCAAACACGAACTAAGAGTTATGCCCAAAAACTACTGCCAGAGAGTCATGAGACGTGTGAAGACTGATGTGCGAAAAGCTGCTGACAGAGGTGTCCTATCCATTAGAAATTAATTTTATATATTCCTTAATATTCCATTTCTCAAATGTTAAAATTCTGAACGAATTCTATTCTTAATAAAAAAGTTATAATAAAATTAGTTTTGGTGTCAATTTCACTAAGTTATTAATTGTTTTCAAATCGTAATAACTATTATACAGTTATCTCCAAATCTAACTAGGAGGGTAAAACATATTATATTTCTGAAGCCTCTTGATGAAATTGTATGAAAATTTGCATGTACGTACTTAAACTCCCCCGATTGATAAATATCATGTTTGTTTTTGAAAACATTTAAACTGAGGGTGGTAATTCGACGAAAATGTGAAATAAAAGAAATTTCATTGAAATTCATATAATAAATCAAATTTAACTTAATTTTTGAATGAGTTATACAAACGATTGTCTGAAAACATTTGTAAACAAAGGATTGAGATTTGATTTAAACTGTTCAAAATGCCATTTAGTGTGAAGGAAAGGGAATTAAAGTTCCGAAAATTTATTAATATGAGAGCACAGAAAAGGAAAAGCTCTGCAATAATGAGAGAGTGCGGTAAGTATTAAAATAATTATAAATTGATTTATATTTTAAATTACATGTACGTGTTTTAGAAATAGATAAAAATACATTTACAGAGATTGGAGGCTGTGAGACAGGCTTGCGGTGGTCATGCCCGTTATTAATTGTTCGGAAATTAAATTTGAATTTATGTGATTCTCTTCAAAATACGGTTTTTTCATTAAAATTTAAATTTCTCATTCATCCTTGCTTATTTTTCAAAATTTAAAATTGATTTATCAATCGGGGAGTTTGTCCATGATCATATCAAATTTGGCTAGAATATGTATTATGGTTCTTGAATTATAGTCTGTTTTATCGTCCTGGTTAGGTTAGGTTAGGCGTTTTTTTTAAAACTTTTTATTAGTTGGGCCCTATCCCACTAATATAATATGGCCCTAAACTGAATTTTACATTGTAATATAATATTGATAAAACGAAATATGATTTTAACATTATTACAAATTTAAATTAATCATTTAAAATCAATTTACAAAAATTTGAAAACTATGTAAAAATTTCATAAGTAATTAAGTACTGCAGATCACATGGCCATTGTATCCTATTTTGTTCGCATTTGAGTTTCACTTCATTTCTTCGTTCATCGAATTCAGGACAATTAAAAATTATATACTTAACATCCTCTACCGAAGCTCCGCAACGATCACAATTTTTATCACTTCTAAGCTTAAACCTGAATAAATAACTTTTAAACTTACCATGATTCGAAATAAATTGAGTTAACTCAAAGTTAGGCACAAAATACTTTTTCGCTTTAATTCTATGTTCTACTGTTGGAAAGAACTCTCTTGTCAAACCTCCTTTTGATGATTTTATCCATTTATTATTCCATATATTCATATATTTTTCGTGTAATGATTTTCTTAAATATGAGAATGGGATCGAGTCGTAGTCTATTGATCGATGACAGATCGAACCTGCTTTAGACAAATCCTTTGCTGCTGAAACTCCACTTTTGGCATTCATTTTGTTAAACGAGAATCGCACACTCTTTCCATCACTTTCTATATTACGAATTTCACTCAAAACTTGTTGTACCAGTTCTGTGACTGAATTACAATTCATTAGAGCTCGTATTGTTGGTGGGTTTCCATATAATGTAAAGGAATTGTATTTCTGTAGCTCTTTAGGAACTTCAAAGCCATTAATATTGAATAAAGTTCTGATTGAAAACGAGTACAATATACTGATAACTTAAATTTTGCTTTCCTAATAGGATTTGATCCAAGCATTGCACAAAACCCAGAGCCTACTTAAGTTCGGCTTTTATAACCACTCGTAAAAACACTAAGAAGATCTTCAGAGTTATCTACAATTTGTATTTGTTTGACTGTTCCTGGATGTGGTAGAAGATGACGATTCATTGGTCTCGAAATTCTTTCAATATCTATGTTAAGATTCAAGTAGTTATTAATTAAGTTTGAATTAAAGTCTTTCTTGATTTGATATTCCATTGCCAATTGTTTAAGTCTCAAATTTATTGGCATCAAATTGCAAATGATGTTCAAGGCTTCAGTAGACACGGTTTTGTATGCGTGACAGAGTCTCAAAGCGACGAGTCTTTGTATTCTTTCCAATATTAAAGTATTATACTTCCTATCAATCACTTCACCCCAAATCGCAACACCATATGAGAGGATCGGAATGACCGCTCCTTTATAAATAACTTCAAGTGCTTTACTATTAAGTCCGAACTTCTTTTTCGCTAAACTGCTGAGACTCATAAGTAATTGCATTGCTTTGGTCTTGAGTTGATTTAAGTGTATTTTCCAATTCAGTTTCGAATCTATGTGGACCCCGAGATATAACATTGAATTGGATATTTGAAGTACGTGTCCATTCAATATTAGTTTAGGTTTGGAAAATTTTGTGTTTTTTGTGAATAAAACTGAAGTTGTTTTCGCTGGGTTGAATTCCAGTTTATTTTTGATAGACCATTGATTAAGCATTTCGAGAGCTTCATTAGCCTGAAGTTCCAATTCTGTTATTGTTGGGCTTGAGACCAATAAGAGTGTGTCGTCTGCAAAAGCCTATACGCAAGTGTTCTTCGCAAGTTCTAAATTCAGCATTGAATCGATAATAATTCCCCAAAAACCGGGCCCACACGCGCTGCCTTGGGGACAGCCTTTAGTTAGCCGTTTATGAATTCCCGAGTTTTGAAACCAGAGTTTCGCAATTCTGTCCATGAAGTATGATTTCGTCAGATAATATAGATTTTGAGGACATTTGAATTTTCGAAGGTTATCAAGAATTATCGGCCAAAACGCGTTGTCAAAAGCTCCAGAGATATCTAAAGCTATAAATAATGTATAACCATTTGTTTCAAAAGTTTTTTTCACGAAATTCACTGATCTGTTGATGGCATCTATAGTTGACCTCTGAGCCGTAAAGCCAAACTGATTCTCATTTAATAATTTATTAGATCATAAATAAAATAAAATTCTATTTATTAAGAGTCTCTCTAAAACTTTCGCAAAGACTGATAACAAACTTATGGGTCTATAAGCCTTAGCACTCGAATAATCGCTTTTATTAGGTTTATTGATGATCTTCACAACACTTATTTTCCATAAGTCTGGAAATAAACCAAAATTCAAGCACTTGTTAAATACTTCGGTCAGAAATTCTGGATTAATGGAATTGAATTTTTTGATGATATCAGCCGTGAAGCCGTCAAGACCCGGAGATTTAGAATTTCTTTGAGATTCAATTACATTTGTGACTTCTGTCTGTGAAAATAGTAAATCATTTCTTTGGATATACTTTGTTCCCATTCGAGCCCTAATTAAAGTGTGAATTTCATCGTCATCTTGTGTGGAATCGTTTGGAAATAAACTATTGAGAAGTTGTGATGCAATTTCATTGGTGTTAGTTATCAAGGATCCATCACTTGCTTTCAATTCACTAACTTTTTCAACCCTGAGATTCTGTCGACTTATTTTGTAAACTGCTCCCCATGGGTTTTCCCGTGTATTATTGTCGACAAACTTTTGCCAACATTCGACTTTCGATTTATTTATCAATTTTTTGTATTCGTTAAATTTATTGTGATATTCAATTGCGCGTTGAATTCTATCCTGAGTTTGACATCTCTGGTATCTCCTTCTGTAAGTGTTGACCTCATGTCTTTTTTGTGTCAACTCTTGAGACCACCAAGGGTTGGATTTTCTGAACTTTTTATTATAGTTGATCAGCCGAAATGTTTGGTTACATATATTTGTAAGATTTTCTGTTAATTTATTAATAAGTTGATTTAGTTTCGATTCATTTTCTGTTTCCCAAAGTTCTTGATATAATTCATTTATTAATTGCTCAGACTTTAGTACAAATGTTCCCCAATTTTCTTCATTAATGATGTACTTTATTGTATTTTTGTAAACAATATTTTGTGTCTGATCTGAAATATTGAACTGAATATATCGATGATCTGACATAGAAGTGGTCTCAAGAACTTCCCATTCATTGATATAATTCATTAAATTATTATTAATTAAAGTTAAATCAATATATGATTCGCCTCTTATTGTGTGATATGAAGGAGTGTTTGTATTATTGTTGAGTAAAAAGAAATTCAGTTCTGACATGAACTCAACCACCGAATTACCTCTGCTATCGTCTCTGTTATTATACCAAATTTTACTTTTAGCGTTTGAGTCCAAACATATTATTATATTATCTGGTTTAAGAGTTTCGATTGCATTCTTCAAATAACTTAATTGAGATTCAATTGACTGAAAGGGCGAGCAATAGAGAGAAAATCCATATATTATTTTGTGTTTGAATTCAAGCTTGACTATAGTTAGAAATTCTGTTGAAAAGCTATCTATAAACGAAACTTGTATTCTCGGATTGATTACAACTATAGCTGTCTTTATGATATCAGATTCTCTGTAATAAGTTTTGTAATTAATAGGAAAGCCACAGACCCTCTTCTTCAGTACGTATGGCTCTTGAATGAAAATTAGATCATGTTTATTATCAATAATAAATTGGTTTAAATGAGCTGTTGATGCACGACCTCTTTGTAAATTAATTTGAAGGCATTTAATCATATCTTCTGAATTTCTGTTTGAATTTCTATTATTAGTCATAATCGATTCGTGATCTGACAATAGATTGAATTCTGATCAAACACTTACAACTCCGATCGTATGCAGAATGTTTGGTGTCGTATTTATCTTTCTGGTTTGGTATTGAATTATGTTTGGCACAGTTTGAGCAGTGGTTTTTATCTCTGTCTGTAGTACAAGTTTTGGTTTCGTGCGAGCCAGCATAATGTCCACAACGGCGTTCCTTTAGTTGACATTCGGCTGATTTATGTCCAAAATCATTACATTTAAAACATCTTATTACTGGAAGACTGTCTTCAACTCTACAGGAGCTCCAGCCGATGAAAATACGTCCCGATTTAAATATAATTTTTCTCAAATCAGGGCTCACTTGTAAACAATACATATCATTAAGTCTCTTATTGTATTTTCTGAATTTAAACTTAATCTTCAGATGTTCAGAAATAGCCTGATTCTTGATCTTCAAAAATTCTTGAATTTGATTGTTATTATTAACGATTTGTTCCAAAAGCTCTGTCTCATTAAAATCATTACTGACATCTTTTAATACGATTGTTGGCATCCTTTTAGGAGGTTTTTCAGCCACTACTTCTCTTACTTTGTCTTGGATTTCTTGCACAAGAGTCTCACACTCTTTCTCACTGCGACATTCGACAACAAGACCTCCTTTTGAGGCATATTTTCTTGATTTGATACCAATATTCAGGTGTTGAAGATTGACTTTCCTTTTAATCAAGTGTTCAGTATCTCTCGATGTCTTTGTGATATCTGTAGGCCTGACGATGACAATATGCTTTGGCTCCAATTGCTGAAATTTCTTATATCCATTCGTAACCACAGAGGAATACGTTTTGGGCACTGTTTGATTTTCAAGTGAATCTGAACGTTTTTTTACACTTTCATATAATGAAAAATGTCCATCGATTTGCGACCTTAAGTCTGTAATTATTTCATCCTTCAATTTAATCACCGAGTTTTGCTGCAAAACGAGGCTTTTGAGTTCTGAGGTGTACGCTCGAACATCAAACTTGACATCATTTGCAGTATCAATGTATCTGCTGAGAATATCAATTTTTTGCACAATAATTGAGCACTTACTTAAATACGTGTTACTCTCAGTGTCAGCCATCTTTAGGTTAGGTTAAGTTTTTTTTAGGTTTTTTTTATTACAATATTTTATTGTTTGAATCCTGTCCCGGTTGGCATTACAGGGTTCTTAGAATTGATATCGTGTTCATTATTATACTTAATTACAATTTAGTTTTGCAATAAACTTTATATAAGTATAAAAATAGGTTATATGTTAAGTAAATTAGGATAAATAACCTTCTATATGGGTTACAGATCTAATAAATTTAATTGCTATGTAGAACATTTCTGCAGAAATCTTTAAAATAAGAGAATATCTTTTCACTAATTAGTATACTTTGTCTGCATGGCCAGTCTTCGTTTAGATATTGTATTTGCTCTTCAAGTTGACTCCTTTGGTTTGCATACTGTTCGCAGTCATATATTATATGTTCAGCGTTCTGTACTTTTCCTACGCAATGAGGACAGAAGGTATCACTTTTTAAATTAAAACGAGTTAAATACTCCTGAAAATGTCCATGATTCGTCAGAATTTGAGTCATGTGAAAATCAGTTGTAAAGTATTTTTTAGCTTTAATTCTATCAAAGACAGTAGGAAAGTAATGTCTTGTAGTTTCTCCATTTGTAGTACTGAGCCATCTCTGATTCCATATTTGTATGTTCTTCTCGTATATCTTGCGCTTGATGTATGAAGAAGGAATTAGATCAAATGAAATGCTATTATGCGAAATCGCTGCTTGTTTTGCTAGTTTATCTGCTGTTTCACTTCCAATGTTACTTTCATGGGTCCTAATCCACACGAGTTTCAGGCTTATGCCTTTATCTTCAGCTTCTCTGATTTCTTCATAAATCTGTTGAACTAATTGTGTACATGAGTGCTCATTCTTAATTGCTTTGATGGCAGATTGACTACCAGTACAGATAGTGATTGAGACTGAGCCATGAAATTTTTTGTTGATAAATTTGATTGCGTTGAGTATTGCGTAAAGCTCAGATTGGAAAAGACTGCAATAGGAAGCTAGCTTGTATTTGGCTGTTTTGATGATTATATCGTTCGAAAAAATGCAAAAACTAGAGCGGACTCCATTCACAGACTGAGACCCGTCAGTGTACGCGACGATTGAATCACTTATCTGATCGGCTATATTCACTCTTCTTCTGTCTCCATAATGAGGTAGCTGCTCAGTAGGATAAGGCTTTTGAATGTTCGATAAATCAATGTTGAATTCGCTGAGGTAACTATTTGTTAAAGAGTTATTGATTCCTTTCGTGATGAAATAGTTTAGTGCTCTTTGTTTAAGGTATAGATCTATCGGCATTAAGTTGGCTAAAATATTTGAAGCTTCAATTGAAACTGTATGATATGCTTTTGAAATTCTGGGTGCCGTTTGTCTTTGTATTGTGATGAAAGGTCTTTTGATATATTCTTTGTCAATACCATCTATCCAGACTGAACAGGCATATGATATAGTTGGTAGTATAGCTCCTTTGTATATTATTTCAAGAGCTCTACTATTCAGACCAAACTTTTGTTTAGCTAAACTCAACAAGTTCATGGTGAATCGGTTTGCTTTGGTCTTTACGTAATTGGCGTGTTGGCTCCATGTTAGCCTGGAATAGAGATACACTCCTAAATGCTTAAGTGAATGGCTAATTTGTAGTCTTTCATACTGTTGATATATTAGAGGCTCTCTATATTTATTATTTTTGGTAAATAAGGTGCAAACTGTTTTTGACGCATTGAATTTTAACTTATTAATTCGTGCCCCATCACTGAGTTGGTTGAGCGCCCTTTCGGCACTTTGTTCGAGCTCGGTAATTGTTTGGGCAAAAATTTTTATGACCGTATCGTCTTCAAAACCTTCTACTTTAATGTTATCTTCGTTTTCGAAATCAATTTCTAGTAAATCGTCATAACTTATGTTCCAGAAGAGCGGCCCGCATGCACTACCCTGCGGACAGCCGATTGACAGGTTTCGTGAAACCTCAACGTTTTGATACCAAAGTTTTGCTGTTCTATTAGAAAAATATGACTTTGCGAGATAGTAGAGGTTCTTAGGGCAATTTTTTCTTCTCAGTTGATACAATATTTTTGGCCACCAGGCATGATTGAAAGCGCCAGTAATGTCCACTGCGATGACAAGAGCAAAACCTTTCTCATTATATGCTCCTCGAATGAATTGAGTGAGAGAGTGCAAGGTGTCTTCTGTAGATCTTTGTGGTGTAAACCCATATTGTTTGTTGCTGAGTAAATTATTTCTTCGCAAATAGTGAACTATTCTGTTTATAAGAAGTTTTTCTAGAATTTTAGCAAAAACCGACAATAAGCTTATTGGTCTGTAAGCATTTGGTTGTCTGTAGTCGTCTTTTCCAGTTTTCCTAATGATTTTAATAATGCTTGTTTTCCAGATATTTGGAAAAGTACTCAATTGTAAGCATTTATTATATATTTTGGTTAAGAATGAGCTACTTATCGAGTGGAGTGATTTGATTATGTCGGCGGTAAACCCGTCTTCTCCTGGAGCTTTCTTTTCGTTTTGAGCCTCAACAACAGAAGTTACTTCACTTTCAGCAAAGATAATGTCGTTTTGTTGAAAATACTGTCCTTGAACCTCAGTTCTGATATCTTTATGAATTTGGTCGTCTTCTTCTGGTTGGTCTTCTGGAAAAAGATTTTCGAGTAATGTTTGTGCAATCAGATGGTTATCTGTTATTAGTTTGCCGTCTGGAGTGATGAGTTCACTGACTTGCTCAATGTTCACTTTGTTTTGCGACAATTTATAGACTAAGCCCCACGGGTTGTCTCGAGTGTTTGTAACGATAAATTGATTCCACGACTCTATTTTGTGCTTAGTAATATTTTGTTTGTAGTCGCGTTTTATTTTTAAGTATTCTTCTTTAAGTCTATCTCTATTGGCTGTTTGATTCCTTTGATATTTCCTTCTGGCTCTATTCATGACTCTTCTTGCATTTGTGAGCTCAATGGTCCACCAACTGTTGGTCTTTGGATTTTTCTTTGACTTAGTTTTTCTCAGACTATTGTCACAAACTTGAGTAAGTATATCGTTAAGACTTTCAATGAATTTGTTCATTTGTACTTCATTAGTTATGCTTTCAATTTGAGGCTCGAGCTGATGTACAAATGGTGTCATTATGCTCGAAAATAGTTCAAAGTCGGCGTTTTTGGTGTTATATTTAATGGTTGATTTATATATAATTGGAGGGCTAGAGTCTTAGATGTCAAATCTTATATAACGATGATCTGAGAGGGAGTCTATCTCTAAAACTTGCCAATTTTTGATGAGGGTGGCGGCAGTCATATTAATTAACGGTACATCTATTGAACTTTCTCCTCTAGTTGTATGAAAAGTCGTTATATTTCGATTATTATTTAAGACTATTAAATTATTTGCCGCTATAAAGTCATTGAGTATATCCCCTCTCTCATTCTCAATAGCGCTGAACCAAACTCTTGATTTTGCGTTTGAATCCATAGATATGAGTAGGTTTTGCGATTTAAGCTCATTGAGTGATTTATTAATATGTGTCAGTTCTGCACGTATGTCTTGCATAGGTGAGCAGTACAATGATATTAGAGTAAGAAGTTTGTGCTTAAATTGAATGTTTATTAATGTTGAAAATGCTTTAGAGAATGTGGTGATTTTTAGCACTTGTAAAAGATTGTTAGTAATAATTATTGCAGTTTTTGGCCGATCACAGTTTTGGTGATAGTAGGCTCTATACTTTAGAGGAAAGCCGCACACTTTCCCTTTATTTGTATATGGTTCCTGTATTAAAATGATGTCTATATTTTCTTCTTCAATGTACTTGTTTAGGTGAGCTGTTGAGTGTTTACTTCGCTGCAGGTTGATTTGAATACACTTTATGTTATCGATCTGGTGTGTTCTATTCATATCGAGTTTTCGCTTTGATTATTTCTTTAATTCTCCTAAGACTATCACAACTTTGACTGAAGGAGGAGTGGTTTGTTGCTAATACGTTTCTTTGATTTTTGATTTTATTACTCTTGTCACAATTAGTGCAAAAGAAAGCGCTTTTGGGTTGATCACAATTTTTTGTACTGTGTGAAAGGCCACAGTGGCCACATGTGTCTTCAGTTTGATTGCAATCTCGTGCTATATGGCCAAAGCCGTTACATCTGTAGCAGCGAATTACATGAATGTAATCAGTAAAAGAGCAAGACTTCCAGCCAATAATTATAGATCGCATACGATTGAATAAGAATTGTCGTAATTCAGGACTCGTCTCCAAAACCCATGTATTTTCTTGACTTTTATGACGATGTCTGAACTTGAATTTGCATTTTAGTTCTGTTGCGATTTGATTACTATCTCGTCCTGACATATAGTTACGGATTTGCTCGTTGTTTTCAATAATAGATTGCAGAAGTTGATCCTCAGTTATGTCGTCACCAACTCCATAAACAACTATTTTAGGCGATATTTTCTTTGGTTTATTTGGAGTTATATCTTGAGTTTTATCTTTAATTGTATTAATAATTTCATTGCAATCTTCATCTGATTCGCATTCCAATATTATTCCTCCTTTAGAAATATTTTTGATATTTTTAACGGCAACTTTCAGTTTTTGCGAAGTAATGATTTTCTATGCCACGTGTTCCGTTTGTTTAGAGCTCATGTTTTCCTTATTTGGTTTAACTATTACTAAATATTGAGAAAATGATTTTGATTTAACTGAATAATTAGTTGATACCTCTTGATCTAGTGATGTTTTGAGTACATTTGAGTATGATCTATTAGCAATTTGCTGTTTAATTTCTGCTAAATGTTGTTCGAGTTTTTGAGTCTCCATAATGTGACGATCCATACTTGACTTGAGCTCATTGTTTATAAACTCCTTTTGACTTATTATCGTTGAATTTTGTCGATTTAATATTTGTTCTAGTTCTTTAAAGCACTGCTGGAGATTGTCTTTAATTATTCTTAACAAGTTTCCACTTTTACATAAATTATCATTAAATTTCAAGGATATTTTGTTGAAATCCGAAACAAACGACTGGCATTCAGTATCGTCCATCTTGATCGGTGGTTAGGTTAGGTTTTTTTTGCTTAAATATAATTTTATTAATTTATCCCTTATACCGGATAACACAATAAGAGATTGATTAATTGTTTACAAAAAAAATAATTCATATTAAATTGAGGTGTCTTTTATTGGTGTGGTGAAGTAAACTAATTTTATTTTTAATATATAAAGCAATACATAGAGTTAGTTGTGGTGTGTGTTTGTCAAACTCAAAAATAGACTGACTCTTAGATTGAAATTTCTACCCCTATATATTTGGGTAAAGGTTTATTTGTTTACACATTTATAATAGGATTAAAAGCAGTGGTCAAATTTAGTAGTAGTAAACAAGATTAAGAGTGGAAAATTTCCATTTGTTTAAACTTAGGATAAAGCTTAGAAGTCAACTTTAGGACATCTCACTCTCCGCCGTTGCGGTTTCGACACGAGTGTGAAACCTTATGAGTTGAGACGAATGAGCAGTCGTTGTCGTAATCACTGTCTTGAGGTCAGAATCTAGTCTTCCTATTTCATAGCTGACTGGTCCGAGAATTCTATTGATTTTGAACGGTCCTTCATAACGTGGCGAAGTTTTGTTTAGTTTAGGGTGATTATCTGCTATGCGGCGAAGGACAAGATCTCCACATTTGAAGTCTGCTTCTGGGTGTTTGGCATCATGTTTGGCTTTATGATTTTGTTTTGCCTTATCGGAAGATTCAGTAGCGATCCTTCTGGCTTCATCGAGTGGTTCCTGAAAGTCTACGAAGTCTGGTGAGTCTGAGATACCAAACATTAGAAAACGTGGTGAGTAACCAGTTGAAGAGTGTGGTGTCGAGTTATATTTTGATATAACATCCTGAAGTAAGGTTGACCACTTCTTGTTTGGGTTGTCAGCAAGTGCGGCTCGAATGTTGGATATAATGGTATGATTGGCCTTCTCACATATAGCGTTCCCTTGGGGATAATAAGTGCTTGTGAGTGAATGCAAGACATGGTTGTCTTTGAGAAATCGTTGAAATTGCCTGCTTGTGTAGTTAGTTCCGTTGTCTGTCAGGAGACGTTTAGGGCTACCAATGGTGCGAAACAGTTGTCCAAATATATTGATTAGACATGAACTTGTGTTACTGGCAGTGGCGTAGGCCCATATGAAGCGCGAGTGATGATCAATAATTACCTGAATATATTTCGCTTTTGTATTATTGGCTGCAGATCCTAAAACAATGGTGTCAGCTGCGATCAGTTCCATAGGCCGTGATGGTGTTGGGATTGGGTGCTGATGGCCGATTGTTGGCTTGTAGCGAGTTTTGACTAATTGGCATGTTGAGCATGTTCGCACATACTTTGCGATCTCGGTAGCCATATTTGGCCACCAATAATGTTGCGATATTAATCGAGTTGTTTTAATAATGCCAGGATGGTTATGATCATCATGTAGCTGTTTGAGAAGTTTATTCCGAAGTGATTCTGGAACAATCGCTTTGTGGACACCTCGCCGCTTAAGAGTAATTATTCCATTTCTGTTGTCTAAATGCCTAATATCTTCTATTGACATATTTTTCTGCGCTTCAATGATCTCTGCTGTTGTCAAATGCATGATTGTTGCTGTGCGAGTGATGTTTTCCGCCTCAACTGGTGCTCTAGAGAGTGCATCTGGTGCATGATGGGATGCGCCCTTTCTGTGCACAATTTTGTAGTTGTAGACTGAGAGGCGAACAGACCATCTATATAAGCGACCTTTGGGTTCTTTTATTTTGAAAAGCCACTGCAGTGCTGAGTGATCGGAAATAATAGTGAATTGTTGACCATGAAGATAGACATGGAAATGGTCCACAGAGTCGACTACTGCTAGACATTCTTGTTGTGTAACACCGTACTCTTCTTCATGGCTATTTAGGCGGCGGCTGTAGTAAGCGATTACTTGCTCATGTCCATTATTATCCTTTTGTGTTAAGATGGCACCAATGCCTATCTTTGATGCATCAGTATGAAGGAAAGTTTGCTTTTTCGGGTCAAATATAGATAGGACTGGTTTATTTAGAAGACTTTTTTTTAATGAGTCGAAAGCTGTTTGTTGATCTAATCCCCATTTGAAATCTATGTTGTTTCTCGTAAGTTGTGTTAATTGATACGCTGTTTTTGTGTATTGATTTATGAATCTCCTGAAATAACCAGAAAGTCCAAGAAATCGCTGGACATCTTTTTTATTTTGAGGAACAGGAAACTCTCGAATTGCTAGAAGTTTTGTAGGTGCAGGCCTTATTTCATTGAAGGATATAATATGTCCTAAGTATTCAACTTCAAGTCTGGCTAGTTGACACTTGTCTCTTCGTAGTTTAATGCCAACATCTTCAAGACGTGTGAATATGTTGTCCATAAGTTGAAGATGCTCATCGATGGTTTCACTGAAGACTATGATGTCGTCCAGATAAACAATGACATTACTGAAGAGGAATCCTTGGAGGGCTTTTTGAATTATCCTTTGGAAAGTCGGCGGAGCATTCTTAAGACCAAATGGCATAACTAACCATTCATAGTGACCATCGGTTGTGGAGAATGCTGTCTTTTCGATAGAGTCTTCGGCGATCGGAACGTGCCAATAACCAGAGGCGGCGTCTAATGTACTAAAATATTTCGCTCCTCTGAGGCGGTCAATGACGTCTTGAATGAGTGGTAAAGGCTGTTTATCGTCGATGGTAATACTGTTTAGTCGCCGGTAGTCAATTACCATTCGTTTTGATCCATCCTTTTTGCTTACCAGAGAAACTGGTGCCGACCATGGCGAAATGCTTTCGCGGATCAAATTCCTAGTTTTCAAGCCTTGAATCTGCCTACGAATTTCGTCGGCATCCACTTGTGATTTTCTGTAAGGTCTGAGTGCTATCGGTGGGTGATCTAGTGTCCTAATGTGATGTTGACCAATTTTTATTCGTCCGACATCAGTTGAGTTAGTGGCGAAAACGTTGGCATGTTTTGAGATCAGACGGTCAATCGCTGAGAGCGTAGTTAATTGGTTGCTTACAGTCGATGTTATATAAGTTGATGGTAGTGGTTTGATGAACTGCTGTGTAGTGTGGACTTTCGCTGTGGCCATCGATACGTGTAAATCAAATTGAGCTCTAATATCCGTTCCGATGAGAAGTTGATGAGCAAAGTTATGCATAATGTGCGCATTGACAAATCTCGTGTGGTTGGCTATTGATAGGTTAAATGTGGTGCGACCAATACTCTTTGTCTGTGTGTTGACTTGATTAATAACGATTGAGTCAGGTGTAATGGGTAGACCATATCTAGTGGCGCAATCGTGGGAGATGATGGATAATGTAGATCCTGTATCCACGATTGCCGATATGTTGTGGCCATTCACCTGAACGTTGATGATAGGAAGTTGGTTGAGTATTGGCCGCTTCGCTAGTTTAAAGCGACCGCAGCTTCAGTATTTGCTAAAGGTGATGATTGTGTTGTGCGTGTCTCTGGTGGCAATGTATTGATTGTTGAGGTGTTTTGAGTGTTATTATTGTGTCGGTTTCTATCCCGTTCGCGGTGTGGACATTCGCTGTGCCAGTGATATATCGTCTGACCACGACGTTGACAGAAACGACAAGGAACTGTTGGAGTTGTATTGTTGCGTGTTTGAGTATTACGAGGAAATGTTGTATTAAATACTTCGCGTCGTTGATCGTTATTTAAACTAATAAAGCGACGGTTTTGGATGCGAGAGCGAGTATTGACCTCTTCTAATTGAAGTGCGACGGTCAGCCACTCTGTTGGTGAGTGCAATCTTGCAACTACGAGGTTTGTCTGATAAAAGCGTGGCATGCCTTCTGTTAACAATGCTATCATATCTTCATCTGGAAGATTTGTCTGTCTAAGGAGTTCCATCTTTTCGTTATAGTATGTTTGGACATCTTCTGAAGCGAGAAGATGTCTTTTTTGCGCAGTGATTAGTGGGCGAACTGTGGGTTCGCCGAAGCGAGCGATAAATTTGCTGCGAACTGTTGCCCATGTAAGTGAGTCTATATCGCCTAAGACTTCACTCGCAAACCAGTTGAAAGCTGTTCCGTCAAGATGGCGGACAAGAAACTGGACGCGGCGTTTATCATTGAAATCAGCCGTAAGGGCTTCAAAAACATTGAGCCAAGCACTTATTTTTAAATTATCGGCCTTACCGTTGAATCTGGTGATGATAGTGTTTCCAGTGATGAACTGACTTTGTTGTAATGTTGTGGTTAGTGTAGCATCAAGTGGTTGAATCTCAATGGTTGGAGATTGATGGCGATTATTTCTCGGTCGTGGCATTGTTGAGTATGGCGTGTTGACTTTGTTGACTATTCCTGATGTCGGATCCTACCGACTGCGCCAATAATGAGGTGTCTTTTATTGGTGTGGTGAAGTAAACTAATTTTATTTTTAATATATAAAGCAATACATAGAGTTAGTTGTGGTGTGTGTTTGTCAAACTCAAAAATAGACTGACTCTTAGATTGAAATTTCTACCCCTATATATTTGGGTAAAGGTTTATTTGTTTACACATTTATAATAGGATTAAAAGCAGTGGTCAAATTTAGTAGTAGTAAACAAGATTAAGAGTGGAAAATTTCCATTTGTTTAAACTTAGGATAAAGCTTAGAAGTCAACTTTAGGACATCTCAAAATCAAGAAATTGTTTGCTTTAAAACGAATTGATAATTCTAACTATTTAAATCTAAACTTAAATTCAAATATTTAAATTAATATACATTTTTACAAAACTGAGAAAATGATTAAAAGCGTTGGCCTTTATCAACACATCGTGCGCTACTGGCCATTCATAGCCTTCGATTTCTAATCGATTGATCAAATCCTGTCTTTTATCGCTGTAGTAATCGCAATACAGTAACCTGTGATCGCTATCGTCTTGTCCTTTTCCGCACTTTTCGCATAAATCACTAACTTTTATGTGAAATCTTTTTAAATAGGCATTCATTGACCCGTGGTCTGTAAGCGCCTGACATAACTTATTATCATGTATTAACCATTTTTAGCTATTTGTCTGTCTTTGATTGTCGGAAAATATTTCGCTGTTTGACTTCCGCCTCCAGGCTCACACCATCACCCAAGTCTGTTGGCGTAGTGGTCAAAACACTGACAGAGCAACCCTTGGGGAGCGGGTTCGAATCCCACTGTGGCGTACTGCTTCCTTCTACCCAGGTAACACTGGGCCGGGAGGGAAGAGAAGGCTCAGGGGGATCTTCGACGACCGCGGTCCCAAACCGAGGGACGTAACTCGGTAGAGTCTGGTCTCTGAGACCACCAGACGACAGACTCGGAGGGCTCAGGTGTGTCCTCTTAAAACTGTGACACTATCCTCGCTGCGATACCACTGAGTAAAAGCGGCGACCCCTGGCCTTAGTTGTGGGCTGTGCAGGGGGAAACAACAATAGGAGGCTCACACCATCGGTTGTTCCAGAGCTCAAAACTTTTGTCGCGTATTTTCTTCTTTACAAAACTCATTGCAATCAAACCAGTCTATTTTTTGGTGAGAAACGGCTACCTCTTTTGCCAAACACTTTGCATCGAATACCTCTTCAGTAGATGAGATGTGCGAATAGAAGCGAATGTTATTTTGCTTCAAACGATTAATTTTTCCGAATATTTTAGTTATTATTAATGCCTTCGAATTTGCATTTTTAATGCCAGAAATGAGCGCTTTATCCCCTGTTTTGATGACAAAATCAATTGAATGCCATTTTTTGGCTATTATAGCTTCGGTAGCTCTGTATAAAGCTCAGAGTCGTGACTGGAATAATGTACAAAAATCAGACATTTTAAGCTTCTTTCTCAACAAAACAATTCCATGGTTTTTCATCAGATAAGCGCTTCCAACTAACTTTTCATCTTTTGATGCCTCCGTATATAAGTCATATTTGTTGCCACACATTGCCGTCGCTTCGCTTAAAATAGAGATTCCTTGCCTTTGATGGAAAGGAAGCAGATGTCTGAAATCAGTTTCTCTTTGAACTGAGTTAAGCTCAATGCCTGTACCACACAGATAGCTCTGAACCATTGATGTTTTTCTTAGCAAAAGATTCAACAGCTCTTGCCTTTATCCACAAATCTATGGGAACTGTGTTTGCGATTACATTAATTGATTGATAAGAAACAGTGCGATAAGCTTTGGTTATTCTGATAGCTATCAAACGTTGTATTTGCTCTAACGGTTTTATCACATATTTACGGTCAATTGCCTCAACCCAAACAGATATTGCATAACCTATGATCGGAAGAACAGCACCTTTAAATATGACTTCCAGGGCTCTCGAACCGATACCATAGTTAGATTTAGCGAACCGCAACAGATTGTTTGTGAATTGCAGGGCTTTAGCTTTGATGTAGTTTGCATGAGGCCGCCAAGTTAGCTTTGTATCTATGATAACACCTAAGTGTTTAAAGTTTGAAACCAGCTCTAGCTTTTGATTATCGAAAATAATATCAGGTTTCTTGAATTTGAGCTTCTTTGTGAAGAGGGCACACTTAGTTTTTGAGATATTGAATTGCAATTTGTTAGACTTGGACCATTCCATGAGTTGACATAATTAATTATTGACTTTGAGCTCCAATTCATCACTATTTTGTGCAAAAATCATTGCTATTGCGTCGTCCGCAAAGCACTCAATAACACAATCTTCGCCGTCATTCAAATCAAATATGTCATCAATACTGACATTCCAAAACCAAGGCCCGCTGGCTGATCCTTGGGGACAGCCAACAGTCATATAGCGTTTTGTTTGGGTATTTAAGTACCAGAGATTAGATTCTCTGTCATTGAAATATGATTTGACGACTGATAGCAAATTGTTTGGACAGTGCTTCAGGCGTAATGAATTTATAATCTTAGGCCACCAGCAAGAATTGAAGGCACCACTTATGTCCAGCGATACGATCATTGCCATCCCTTTGCGTTCAAATGCTTTTTTGACAAAATTGATGACTGAATTCAGTGCATCTTCTGTCGACTTTTGGGGTGTAAACCCGTATTGTCTATGACTTATCAACGACTTGCTGAATAAGTAGTATGTGATTCTATTGATAAGTAGTTTTTCAAAGATTTTTGCGTGAACTGGCAGCAGACTTATGAGCCTGTAGGCGTTCGGATCTGTATAATCACTTTTGTTTGGCTTTGGTATGATTTTTATTATACTTTTCTTCCATTGAAGCGGAAAATATGACAATTGAAGGCATTTATTATATAGATTAGTCAAAAATTGTTGATCACAATTGTGTGTTTTGTGGATAATATCGGCTGTCAGCCCGTCGGCGCCTGGAGTCTTAATTGGATTTTGCGCCAAAACAACAGTTGTCATCTCCTGTTCACTGAAGGGACTATCGTCAGCGCCATCGCCGTGTAACAGAGATTGAGCTCTTATTTGCATATGCAATGTGTTTTCCATGTTTTGATCATCATTTGGGAAAAGCTTGTCGAAAATCTCTTTCGCGATTACCTTCTCATCTATAATAAGGATTTCCGTCGCTATTCACTAGTTCAGACAATTTAGGTGTAAAGATCTTTTCTTTAGCTATTCTATACGCCAACTCCAGGGGTTTGTGGCACTAGACTCGCTAATAAATGCATTGAAGCTATTGGTTTTGGTTTTATCAATTAATTGCTTGTATTGTCTATCTAAAGCTATATATTGATCTCTTAGCTGTGGACGCCGGTAGGTTTAGCATCGCTGATATCGTCTTCTGGCGGAATTTACTTGTCTTCTCATTAACGACAATTCGCGTGTCCACCACTTATTAATCCTTCTGTCTCTTTTTGGTTTAAACTTGGTCATATGTTTGTTGCATAATTCGCACAATATTGTTGTGTACTTCAATACGAATGAATTCAAAAGTAAAACATTATTACAAATACTCAAGTCATTATTCAAATCAATTAGTTTGCGTTTGTATTCGTCTAGAAATGACTCCCAATCTGTGGTTTTACTATTATATTTCAGCGTTGATTTGAACTCAATTTGTGGTACCCTATCACTGAATTCGAACACGATAAACTTGTGGTCAGATTGAGAATCGATATCTAATAGCATCCAATTGTGCACATAATTAGCGAAACGGTTATTGATTAGTGTCAAATCAATAGAGCTCTTGCGGTCATTGATTTCAAATGTGGGGACACTTTGGTTATTATTTAAAATTATTAAGTTATTGTTTGCAATGAAATCCAGGATCTCATAACCCCTTTGGTCATCTCTTTTGTCATACCAAACCCTTGAGTGACTGTTGCTATCCATAGCTATCACATAATACATCGGATTTATCTCTTCAATAGCCCTTTGGATTTGATTCAATTGATTCTTCAAAACGTTCAAATCATCATTAGGTGGACAATAAGCACTGAAGAGTAGGATCTTCTTTGCTTCACAAACAATTTGAGCGACCGTCAGCTCAGATGTCGTGAAGCTGTTGATGCAAAAAGCTATGAATCGACTCTTTTTTATGGCTATTACAGTTTTTGGCTTTTGGGCTGGATTTACATAAAAAAAATCAAAATCAGACGAAAATTCACACACTTTGTCACGAATAACATAAGGCTCTTGAATGAGAGCAATAAAAATATTGTTTTTATCCATAAAATTGATTAATTGACTCGTTGCGTACTTAGAGCGGCAAAGATTTATTTGAACACAAATTATATATTTATTTTGCATGTTATCCATAATTAATTTTCGATTGTATGGCGTTTACGACCCGCTTAAAGCACAGGCAATCAAAACTGAAAGAAGTGTGATTTGAATTTATTTTCTTTGGATTTCTTGAATTGTTGTTAAAGCGCTCGCAGTTTATGCACTTTTGGCTATGCTTTGGTACTGTACAACTTCGGGTGTCGTGGGGTTGGGTACAATGACCACAAGCCTGCGCAGCCTTACAATCATTCTTGAAATGACCGAAACCGTTGCATTTATGCCATCGGGTGACAGACAGGTACTCCTGCACCCGAAATGATTGCCAACCGATCTTTATCATGCGTAGTGATAAGATAATTGATCTGAGCTCAGGACTTACCTCGAAAACCCAAGTTTCAGAATTATAACGGTTGTTTTGTTGACTATTTTGCTGACTGTTTTAGCTATAATTTTGATGTCGCCTAAACTTAAATTTGACTTTCAAGTGGTCTTCTCTTTTATCTTGTGGTCGTCTCTGGAGGAAGGCATCAATTTCTTTGTTGTCATCAATAATGGTGTCAATAATAATGTCTTCAGTGATGTAAGAGTCGACGCCCCGAATGATGAGCTTAGGGTTCCTGAGCACTGGTTTATCTGCCTTGTAGCCATTGCATAATTTCATATTTATTATAGATTCGATCTCTTCCGAGTCTTTAGCTGTGGCACAGTTGAGAATTATACCACCTTTTGAGATTTATTTAACGCTATTTACAGTCTTGAATTTCATTCCTTTGTTGAGCGATTGTTTGACCACATGTTGTTTTTGTCGACAACTCGTCCGCTCATTTTTGGGCATAATTTAGATCAAATTTATAGATTTTTGAGTCGGATCTAGGCTTGACATTGGTTGCACAGAAGAAGCGGCGACTGAAGCGTATGACTTAGTCATAGTTTCTGTTTTAAACTGTTGAAATTCTCTTATGATGGCATCCATTCTCTCAAGTATTGTTTTGGTTTCAGACGTCGTTTCACATTTGATTCTTAATTCTTCAATCAATTTAATTTGATCGAAAATTATTGTCGACACTTTGTCTTCGCATTTCTTTAATTCGTTGACAACTTCTTTACTGACATTTCCAACACGTTTAATCAATGTTTTAATCGAATTAAAAGCGGAGCCCACATCGAGCATTATTTAGCATGTTGCTAGCGCCGCCATGTTGGTTAGGTTTTTTTTTACTTTTTTACTAACCATTAGGTAGCCCTTAGCCCACACTGTATGATAAGGGCTTAAAATACAAAATATTTCATGTTGTTTATAAAAAATAGTTATCTAAATAATATGTTAAATATGAATCAATAATTTAAAAATGGTTATTTAGTTAAGAATCAAATTACAAAAGTTATAAAATAAATTAAAATATTTATGGTTTATAAGTTCCTTTTGTGTTAACGGCCAGTGATCTCCATTCGCTTCAACATACTCGATAATTTGATTTCTTTCGTCTCTGAAGTGTTGACAGTCATAAATTTTATGGTTCGCGTCGTCGCCATCACAACCACAATACTCACACAAATTTGTATGGCTTAAACAAAAACGCTTTAAATAAGATTTAAACTTCCCATGATTTGTAAGAAATTGCGTTAAATAAAAGCTTTGAACAAAGTGTTTCTTGACAGACAGTCGATCTGTTATTGCATTGAAAAAGAGTTTTGTTTGTGCGCCGTTAGTAGAACTCTGCCACCGGTTGTTCCACATTTCAATATTTCGCTCATATATTACTTTCTTGACAACTGATTTTGGAATTAAGTCGTATTCAATGTTATTATGTGAACTGATTGCCTCTTTTGCCAATAATTTTACTCTTGAAAATTCTTCACAATCTCTTGGATTTCTATGAGCTATAGTCACAATAATATTCTTATCCGTAAGTGCATAATATGCTTCATATAATCCGAATATCAAAGGATTTGTAGAGTTTTGGTCCTGAATTGCTTTAATCAGTGTGCTGTCGTGCAAATTAATGTGAATTACGTTCATGTTTGTAATTTTATTATTGGCATAACTTAAAGCCATTTTGAGGGCAAAGAGCTTTGATTGAAATGCTGTACAATTTGAGGAGAGTTTGATCTTCTTTTGCTTTATTAATTGATTATTTTACGTATGACATAAGCAGCGCCCGAACCATTCGAATCTGTCAATCCCTCAGTAAACAGATTAAGCGATGAAGTGTTATCCATAATATCATTGATTACTCTTATTTTCTCTCTTAAACCAAAATGTTTCAGTAGTCTTACGTCTTGAGGGCGTTGAACTTCACACACAGCTAGTCGAGTATTTGCAAAATAACTATCCGTCAGACAATTGTTGATCCCTTTCATGGTATAGTATTCCACTGCCCTTCCTTTTAGCCACAGATCAATGGGTATCAAATTTGAGATAACATTTGCTGCGTCTCCTGAAACAGTTCTGTATGCTTTGGCTATTCTAAGTGCAAACCTTCTCTGTAGCGTATTTAGTGGTTCGATCACGAACTTTCGGTCCAGTGCCTGAGCCCAAACTGAGACTCCATATCCAACAATCGGTAGTATCGCACCCTTATATATCGTTTCTAGAGCTCTAGAATTGAGCCCATACTTGTTCTTTGCAAATCTCAGCAAATTATTAGAAATCTGTGTTACTTTCGTCTTGATATAGTTTGAATGCGACCTCCAACTGAGCTTTGAATCAATAATTATCCCCAAATGCTTGAACTCTCTTTCTATACAAAGCTGTTTGCCTGAAAAAGTAATAATAGGATCTAAATACTTCAATTTACGCGTGAACAGAACACATTTAGTCTTATTAACATTGAATATTAGCTTATTATTTGCCGCATAGGATTCAATTTTATGTAGTATATTGTTTGCCAATGTTTGCAAATCATTTGTATTCTCGGCGAAAATCTTAACTATAGTGTCGTCTGCAAAGCCTTCTATAATCACATTTTCATTGTCTGGCAGTTGAAGGATGTCATCAAAACTTATGTTCCACAGACAAGGCCCACAGGCACTACCTTGTGGACAGCCGACGTTCAGTTCTCTGTCATATGTCTTATTTAAATACCAAATTTGCGCTTTTCTCTTCTCAAAATATGATTTGAATGTGTTGAACAAGTTTTTAGGACAATTCATGAGCTTTAGCTGACTCAAAATCTTGGGATACCAGCAGTGGTTGAAGGCTCCAGAAATGTCGAGTGAAATAACCAGCGCATAGCCTTTTCTGTCAAATGCTTTCTTAACAAAATTCACAACTGAATGGATAGCATCTTCTGTTGACTTTTGTGCTGTGAAGCCGTATTGTCTTTCGCTCATCTTATTGGTACTTTTCAAGTGATACATCACTCTATTGATCAAAAGTTTTTCAAATATTTTGGCAAACACTGACAGTAAACTTATCGGCCTGTAGCAGTCGCTCTTTGTATAATCACTTTTATTACTCTTCGGTATGACCTTAATTATACTTTGCTTCCATAAATCCGGAAACACGTTGAGCTGAAGACATTTGTTGTATAGATTGGTGAGGAATGAACTGTCAACTGAGTGTAGATTTAAGATTATATCAGCTGTGATGGCGTCTGCACCCGGAGCTTTGGCTGGATTTTGTTCGTTGATTACATCAGTCACTTCAGTTGTTGTGAAGGGAATGTCATCATAATTATTGTCTGTAGATCGTCGTGCAAATTGTCGAACATTTTTGTGTACTTCGGAGTCATTAGAATCTGAATCAGAAGGAAATAGTGAATCGAGTAATGTTTGTGCTATATCTTGTCCATCAGTTATCAAAGCGTTGTCACTGTTTTGAAGTTCAAACGCGATTTGACTGTTGATTTGGTCACGACTTATTTTGTATACCAAACCCCATGCGCTGTCACGTGTGTTTTCGTAAATAAATTGTTGCCATTTTTCACTTTTTATGCTATCCATACGTTTATTATAATTAACTTTCAGTTCTTTGTATTCATCATACAATTGTGGTCTTCTCACTCCGACACATCTCTGGTATCGCCTTCTGGCCCTATTGACTCGAAGTCTTAGCTCAGTCAGCTCTGGTGTCCACCATTTATTGGCTCGGTAGGTGTTGTTTGTGCGTATTTTTGGTATATTTTTGTCGCATATTTTGGCTAGAGTTATTGAAAAGTCATTAACGAATAAATTCATTTCTTGAGCGCTAGATATATGATTAATGTTGAGATTTAATTCGTCAATAATATCACAGAAGTCATGAGTGAACGCCTGCCAATCGGCCCTTTTTGTATTATATTTGAACGTCGATTTGTACAATAATTTGTCACAACTGTCAGTCAGATCAAAGCGTATGTACTTGTGGTCAGAGTGTGAATCTTCTTCTAACAGTTGCCAGTTTTTAATTATTGTTGAGCTCAAGTTTGTTAGAGTTAGATCTATTGATGAAGATCGCGAATGCGTCTGGAAAGTTGGGTTCGAATAATTATTATTTAATAAAAACAAATTATTAGTCGAAATAAAATCCATCAATTTCTCGCCTCTCATATCGTTATAAGCGTTGAACCAAACCTGAGAGTGAGCGTTGGAGTCAACACAAATCACATAATAGTTCGGTTTGAGCGAATCGATAGCTGTTTGCAAATGATTGAGCTGTTGTTCAAATTCGGTTAGTTGCACTGATGGCGAACAATACATGTCGAATATTGCAAATTTTCTACGCTTGAATTCAAATAAAGCTATTGTCAAGAAGTTGTTAGAAAATGATTGAATAAAAATGAGTTGAATGTTCTTATTGGGAACTATTATTGCAGTCTTGGGTGGATTACAGTATTTGGCGTAAACAACTCTATAGCTCATTGGAAAGCCACACACCTTTTCATTTAGAGCATATGGCTCTTGAGCTATAATAATGTCTATGCTGTTGTTTGAAACAAATTCACATAAGTGTGAAGTCGAGTGTTTACTTCTTTGCAAATTTATTTGAATGCATTTTATCACATTTCCTGCATTATTGTTCGCCATAATTAGTCGAGTTGTGTATTAAGTTCTTTATGCGCTTTAGACACTCACACTCGCTACTGAAGACTGTATGGTTTGTACTGTATTTTCTTCTGACGCTCGGGGCTTTATTGTGGCGATCACAATTAACACAGAATTTGGTGGTATTTTCTTTATCACAGCTATTAGTCGTGTGGTTTTGACCGCAATGCCCACATGTTGGGCCAACAATGTCCTTGTCCTTGCATTCGTTCGATATATGACCGAAACGATTGCAAATGAAGCAGCGTTTAATATAAATATATTCGCTGAATCGACAGGATCGCCATCCCATGAATATTGATCTCATTTTTGTACAATTCCGATGACCTCAGGACTAAGCTCTAAGACCCATGTGTTGGCCCCGCCCGAGACTTGTTTACGGAACTTGAACTTACATTTAATTTTGTCTTCAATTTTTGCGGTCTTGTTATTGTCAAAAAATGTCTTAATGTGCAAGTTCTTTCTAACGAGTTCTTCAGCGATGTTATGCTCGTTGACTTCTTTGTCTACATTGTAAACAACTATCTTTGGGTTCTTCAATTGAGGCTTATTAGCAGTCAAATCATTTGTCTTAGTTTTGATACATTTGATGAGCTCATCACGATCACGATCTGTCACACAATCCAATATCAGTGCTCCCCTTCCGATGGGTTTCGCATTCTTGACATTTATTTCATTTTTGTTATTATGAATTATATCTTTAACTAGTTGTTCACTCACTTTATTTGATGTGTTCGATATATTACTCGACGGTTTGACGATTACCGGAAAACTCTTAATCTTACTCTTCGGTTCAGTGGTGAAATTGTGGCTATCTTTGACTGCAGAAGAATATGATTTAGACTTTTGTTGAGATTTAATAGCATTCAATTCACTCAATATGTTATTCGTAGTGCACTCAATAGCGTCGAAACGCCCACTCATTTTGTCAACAAAAGCATTACTCACTACACCATTACTTAAATCACTAATAATTTCATTTTGACGTTTAATCATTACAATTAACTCATTCACCGCTTCTCTAACACACTTCTTAACTTCATTGGCAGTGTTTTTATTATCGAGAAAACACTGATTGATAGAATTTAATAAAGCCTTGGCTTGAGACACAAACGTTGCACACTGTGCCGTCGCCATCTTGGTTAGGTTAGGTTAGGTTAGGTTAGGTTAGGTTAGGTTAGGTTAGGTTAGGTTAGGTTAGGTTAGGTTAGGTTAGGTTAGGTTAGGTTAGGTTAGGTTAGGTTAGGTTAGGTTAGGTTAGGTTAGGTTAGGTTAGGTTAGGTTAGGTTAGGTTAGGTTAGGTTAGGTTAGGTTAGGTTAGGTTAGGTTAGGTTAGGTTAGGTTAGGTTAGGTTAGGTTAGGTTAGGTTAGGTTAGGTTAGGTTAGGTTAGGTTAGGTTAGGTTAGGTTAGGTTAGGTTAGGTTAGGTTAGGTTAGGTTAGGTTAGGTTAGGTTAGGTTAGGTTAGGTTAGGTTAGGTTAGGTTAGGTTAGGTTAGGTTAGGTTAGGTTAGGTTAGGTTAGGTTAGGTTAGGTTAGGTTAGGTTAGGTTAGGTTAGGTTAGGTTAGGTTAGGTTAGGTTAGGTTAGGTTAGGTTAGGTTAGGTTAGGTTAGGTTAGGTTAGGTTAGGTTAGGTTAGGTTAGGTTAGGTTAGGTTAGGTTAGGTTAGGTTAGGTTAGGTTAGGTTAGGTTAGGTTAGGTTAGGTTAGGTTAGGTTAGGTTAGGTTAGGTTAGGTTAGGTTAGGTTAGGTTAGGTTAGGTTAGGTTAGGTTAGGTTAGGTTAGGTTAGGTTAGGTTAGGTTAGGTTAGGTTAGGTTAGGTTAGGTTAGGTTAGGTTAGGTTAGGTTAGGTTAGGTTAGGTTAGGTTAGGTTAGGTTAGGTTAGGTTAGGTTAGGTTAGGTTAGGTTAGGTTAGGTTAGGTTAGGTTAGGTTAGGTTAGGTTAGGTTAGGTTAGGTTAGGTTAGGTTAGGTTAGGTTAGGTTAGGTTAGGTTAGGTTAGGTTAGGTTAGGTTAGGTTAGGTTAGGTTAGGTTAGGTTAGGTTAGGTTAGGTTAGGTTAGGTTAGGTTAGGTTAGGTTAGGTTAGGTTAGGTTAGGTTAGGTTAGGTTAGGTTAGGTTAGGTTAGGTTAGGTTAGGTTAGGTTAGGTTAGGTTAGGTTAGGTTAGGTTAGGTTAGGTTAGGTTAGGTTAGGTTAGGTTAGGTTAGGTTAGGTTAGGTTAGGTTAGGTTAGGTTAGGTTAGGTTAGGTTAGGTTAGGTTAGGTTAGGTTAGGTTAGGTTGGGTTAGGTTAGGTTAGGTTAGGTTAGGTTAGGTTAGGTTAGGTTAGGTTAGGTTAGGTTAGGTTAGGTTAGGTTAGGTTAGGTTAGGTTAGGTTAGGTTAGGTTAGGTTAGGTTAGGTTAGGTTAGGTTAGGTTAGGTTAGGTTAGGTTAGGTTAGGTTAGGTTAGGTTAGGTTAGGTTAGGTTAGGTTAGGTTAGGTTAGGTTAGGTTAGGTTAGGTTAGGTTAGGTTAGGTTAGGTTAGGTTAGGTTAGGTTAGGTTAGGTTAGGTTAGGTTAGGTTAGGTTAGGTTAGGTTAGGTTAGGTTAGGTTAGGTTAGGTTAGGTTAGGTTAGGTTAGGTTAGGTTAGGTTGGTTAGGTTAGGTTAGGTTAGGTTAGGTTAGGTTAGGTTAGGTTAGGTTAGGTTAGGTTAGGTTAGGTTAGGTTAGGTTAGGTTAGGTTAGGTTAGGTTAGGTTAGGTTAGGTTAGGTTAGGTTAGGTTAGGTTAGGTTAGGTTAGGTTAGGTTAGGTTAGGTTAGGTTAGGTTAGGTTAGGTTAGGTTAGGTTAGGTTAGGTTAGGTTAGGTTAGGTTAGGTTAGGTTAGGTTAGGTTAGGTTAGGTTAGGTTAGGTTAGGTTAGGTTAGGTTAGGTTAGGTTAGGTTAGGTTAGGTTAGGTTAGGTTAGGTTAGGTTAGGTTAGGTTAGGTTAGGTTAGGTTAGGTTAGGTTAGGTTAGGTTAGGTTAGGTTAGGTTAGGTTAGGTTGGGTTAGGTTAGGTTAGGTTAGGTTAGGTTAGGTTAGGTTAGGTTAGGTTAGGTTAGGTTAGGTTAGGTTAGGTTAGGTTAGGTTAGGTTAGGTTGGGTTAGGTTAGGTTAGGTTAGGTTAGGTTAGGTTAGGTTAGGTTAGGTTAGGTTAGGTTAGGTTAGGTTAGGTTAGGTTAGGTTAGGTTGGGTTAGGTTAGGTTAGGTTAGGTTAGGTTAGGTTAGGTTAGGTTAGGTTAGGTTAGGTTAGGTTAGGTTAGGTTAGGTTAGGTTAGGTTAGGTTAGGTTAGGTTAGGTTAGGTTAGGTTAGGTTAGGTTAGGTTAGGTTAGGTTAGGTTAGGTTAGGTTAGGTTAGGTTAGGTTAGGTTAGGTTAGGTTAGGTTAGGTTAGGTTAGGTTAGGTTAGGTTAGGTTAGGTTAGGTTAGGTTAGGTTAGGTTAGGTTAGGTTAGGTTAGGTTAGGTTAGGTTAGGTTAGGTTAGGTTAGGTTAGGTTAGGTTAGGTTAGGTTAGGTTAGGTTAGGTTAGGTTAGGTTAGGTTAGGTTAGGTTAGGTTAGGTTAGGTTAGGTTAGGTTAGGTTAGGTTAGGTTAGGTTAGGTTAGGTTAGGTTAGGTTAGGTTAGGTTAGGTTAGGTTGGGTTAGGTTAGGTTAGGTTAGGTTAGGTTAGGTTAGGTTAGGTTAGGTTAGGTTAGGTTAGGTTAGGTTAGGTTAGGTTAGGTTAGGTTAGGTTAGGTTAGGTTAGGTTAGAGTTAGGTTAGGTTAGGTTAGGTTAGGTTAGGTTAGGTTAGGTTAGGTTAGGTTAGGTTAGGTTAGGTTAAGGTTAGGTTAGGTTAGGTTAGGTTAAGGTTAGGTTAGGTTAGGTTAGGTTAGGTTAGGTTAGGTTAGGTTAGGTTAGGTTAGGATTGGGGTT
>JAEMBT020000074.1:0-41461 GCA_018873245.2 Archegozetes longisetosus
GGAGATTTTGGAATAAGTTCAACTTTTTCAGATCTTTAAAGAAGGCTTTCAAATTAGGAGCCGCATCTGTTAAAACAAACCAAACTTTATCGTATTCTATATTTTTGCCATACAAGACTCTCAGGCTATTCATTACTGCTTGAGAAATAATTGAACTGAGAGTTTTGGGTATTTCAACTGATGATAAAAGCATAGAATCAGACTTTTCTCTGTTTAATACTCCTACCATTACATTCATAATACTTCGGTTGTGACTGTCAGTCGTTTCATCAACTATCAGATAAATCGAATTATTATTAACGGGACTCGTTCATTTTTCCATAATCCTATTATCCCGAAACTCATTTTCCATAAACTCATTTTTCCCGGAACTCATTATCCCGAAAATGGTCTAAATGAGTTCGAATAGGTATAATTCAATAACTTTCGAGTTTTTCCACTACCAATGGTCAAAATCACAATGTAATTTTTTGAATTTGTGGCTTCGTCAAAATTAAAACGTGGGCGAAGCTTAAAAATTTGCCCATAGATCGTCTCAGATTTCAATCCTGATCAATTATATATATATATATATATATATTAGGTTGAGGGAAAAAGTTCTGTCATAAATAGAGGTATTTAAAACAAATCATTTTATTTAAATTCAAATAAAGTTTAATCGATTATATAATCGCCATCATTATCAATAACTATAGACCATCTTTTTGGCAAATCTTCAATACCTTTAAGGTAGAACTCAGGGGATTTTGAATAAAAAAACTGAGTAATGGCCGAATTGATAGGCTCAATATCATCGAAAGTTTTGCCGTCCAGATAATGCTGAAGCGAGCGGAACAGATGGTAATCCGAAGGCGCAATATCTGGTGAGTATGGTGGGTGAGGCAGAACTTCCCAATCCAACTCTCTTAATTTTTGGCGCGTCATTCTTGAGACATGTGGTCTTGCGTTGTCATGAAGGAGGATAACGCCCTTTCGGTTGACCAGAGCTGGTCGCTTCTCTATTAAGGATTCTTTAAACGATCCATTTGAGCACAATAGACCCCGGATGTGATGGTTTGATTGGGGTCTAGGAGCTCAAAGGGACCACACCGGCAAATCCCACCAAATGCAAAGCATAACTTTGGTTTGATGTAATTCAGGTTTCGGTGTAGGAATCCCTTTCTGACCAGCACTTAACCACTGTTTATGGCGCTTAACGTTCACATACAGAACCCATTTTTCATCGCCTGTGATGATACGCTTGAGAAATGGTTCTGCATTGTGACGGGAGAGCAATAAAGAACAGATGGTATAGCGCTGATTCCTTTGCTCTTTCGAGAGATCATGTGGAACCCAAACACCGAATCTACTGACTTTGCCGATAGCGTGAAGATGGTTTAAAATTGTTTTCTGTCACAATCAATCTCTTCCTCATTCAAGCGTAGTTTAGCGGGGTCAGCCTCGATGGCGATTTAAACTCATTGTCCAGCATTAATTGTCTCCCCGATCAAATTATTGTCGGATCAAGTCATAAATACCTCTTTAAACTTTTAACACGATGTACTTCGAAAACTTATCTTTTCTGGATAACTTCAAGGTGATAGTTTTTATTTCTTGGCTAAATTTATTAAGGTTAAACTCACAGAGTAAACAGTGGCGGATGTGCTTTGTTTAAAGACATGTCTAGGAATCACCAGGAGTAATTTGAAATTGCTCTTTAGTTCATTAAATTAAAGTTCAATACCTGTGTTTCAAGTTTATAATTTGAAAAGATTTATAAACAATAGATAAAGTGTCGAAAATTTGATCGAAAAATTACGTTTAGATTTATGACAAAACTTTTTCATCAACCTGATATATAATATGTATTTTTACAGATTAACAAAAATTGTAGAAAATTCGTTTCATAATTGTCAGTCCGTAAAATATAGAAAAGTTCATTTTCTTCATTTCAAACTTTATTGTCGAAAATCCTCCTCATATCCATCAAAACAATCGCATAAGTTCTTTTCAGAACAATTTGATTGTTTTCATCTCTATATTTATCAACAAATTAAGATCGTACTCGTTTATTCGAAATTTGGTTTTTCTAATTTTTCTCAATTCCAACTGCATCAGCTTAAATATAACGATGAATCCAGTCCAACGTATTGCGGGTATTGCATATTGCGTATTGCGTATCCATATTAAAAGAGAAATACACTTAGATTCCTAAAAGAAACTCAAAGTTCCCTAAGAAACTCCGAATTTCTACATATAACCCTTAGGTTCCACCAAAAAATTTGTGCTACTCCCACAAAATAGTCTTAAATTTCCATCTATATTTAATGTTTAGGAATATGCACGCGGACTCAAAATTCCTTCTGAGAACGGAGCTATAAACGCTCAAAGTTCGATTTTTCGATAATAACTATGATATCATTTGTCTAGTTTTTTCATTTTTGCTTATTTACTATCTACTCGTTTTTAAGAAAATATAGATCTAAAGAATATATCTTAGTAGTCTTATCAAAAGTACTCAAAATTAAATTAAATTTTTTAAAGCTAAATTTAAAACTTAAATTTAAAAAATCAAATCGTTTTGATGTATAGTATATAAGAGTATGAAGTATAGTTACTATTGAAAAATCAAACTTTAAAAGTTTATAACTTACGCATACATTTAGAATGCATACAGATGGAAATTTAAGAAAATTTTGGTGGGAGTATCTTACAAATTTTTTAGTGTGCGAAGCTTAAAAGATGCCGGAGGTGGATGTGGTTTGAGACTTTATTGCTTGTCAAGTAATGCTGATAATAAATATATAGATATGTAATGATTCCCCAGATTCACGCAAATGTAAAAGCCAACCGATTTTATGTATAGTATTTGCTATTTTTGATCGATATCAGAAGTGCTTTTGACTAGAATTATGTACATAGTACAGTTGAACTCGTTTCGTCAAGCTGAGTCAAAATATGCTGATATCTTTCACCTCTGCCTACAGATAACCGAATTTTACTATTTGACCTTGGATGACCTTGGGACAGTGGTCAACGTTCACACACCAACGAGGCAAGTTCAACAATATATTGTTGTCGCACGTGACGTCTCGGATGGCCTTAAGTGCGGTTTCAGCGAAACAGTAAAAATAAACAAACCTATTTTAAAAACTAACCAAAATTCTTGCTGTTAATTGACTAAAGTTTATTTTAAAGATACAAGATACAAGGAAAGATACCAAGGTAAAGATTGTAAAGATATCAGAAGATACAAATGTGTGATTAAGTAGTAGTATTAGCTAATTGTCTACCAGCCCTGAGTTTGGCTTTTAGGTGCCTTTAAATACTCAAAGTTTGGAGCAGTGGTCAAACGTTTCGGCCAATGCTTCATAGTTTATTTTTGGACAAATGTCAATCAGTAGAGACTGTCTGACCTTAAAATACTCTAGGTTAATTCCGATGAACTGACACTGTCAACTCATCCTAAAATAGTTATACTTTTCAGCTCAGGCAATAAACTTTTATTGCTTAAGTTCGAGAGATAGATCGCTTTTCTCGAAACTTGAGGTTGTGCCCTATTTTGCACTCTAATAATAGACATATGTGAATGCAAGGAAATATTTTGCATTCACAATATGTATTATTTGAGTGAAACAGCATTAAACAGACTATTTCCAAAAGTTTATCGCACCCTTGTGCCGTGGCTTAGTTACGATAGTGCTTCTCGTTAAGCACTCTCAACACGTTCCCCCAAATCCGAAATTAGAATACAAACAGCTTTCTCTGTGGTCATATCACAGTCGAATACTATTTGCGAAGGCACACATTGGTGACAACTTAACAATAAAGGCTCTCGCTCCGAATTAAAGCATTATTCACGCAACAGTTCCGGGCCTGTGTGCCTAAGAGTTAAGAGTCAGCCCCAAGCGTCGCTCAATTCCCCTTTTTATTCGCAATGACACAATATAAACTGGATTTAATATCGATTTTGTCAACTTTATAATTTTATATTTTAACCTTATCTCTTCAAACAACACAACAGACCAGAAACGGATCTTTGATTTTGATCTTACAGAATAGTTATACTCAAAGAAAGTTATATTCCAGGTAAATTTTCCCTTTTTTGTCTTATAACTTTAGTTACAGGTTACAAATACTTTTGATCTCCTTCTTAGGCTAAATTCTAGTAAGACTTCCTAGAATCAAATTTACATCGATGGAAATAGACCGCCAATATATTCCGAATTAGTTATTAGTCAGTTAGTGACCAACAACAGCTATTCGTAGAAACATTTCATAAGTAACCAGCGGGATATATAAAACAGTGAAGAGATTCCAGCAATTAATTTCCCAAACTCGGATAAAAGTGTGAGCTTTCAGTGTTTAAACTTTGCATTCAACTCAAATATTGTAAACTTTGTATAAGTTTTCACTTTATAAATAAAGTTCTCAATCTGCATAAAATCTGGCCAGTTCACTCATCAAACTTAAGGCAAATATAAAACTAGAAATGCTTCAGCACTTTAATTTGCACCTAAAGCATGGTTTTAACACGAATTCTGGTTCAATATCGTCGGCTGAGAATTATTCAGTCCTATCGTCAAATTTTAGCGAAAATGAGTTATTGGCAGATCATTGGAGTACATCCAATTCTCTAACTTATGAATCAAAAATAATCAGAATATCTCAACCCGTTAGCATAAAATCACGAGAAAAGTGAGAATTTTAATGATTTTACTGATTTTCTCGAATAATTTGACAGTATAAAAACTGAAAATATCATACTTTGACTTGTTTTTTCATAAGGTTTCAAACAAAAAAAGTTTGTCGAAATCGGAGCAACTTTTGAAATTTTTGAAAAATTGACCTAGCTCATTTTTAATAGTATATCTGTTGTCCATGTATCATTGGGAGTGAGAATATATGGTTTATTGTCAAAAAGTAAGTTGTTCCCTTTCTCTCCACTTTTACTGATTGTCATTCTCAATAATATTTAGAAAGTATATTTCATGTAGATATTAAATATATTTTCGATTCCTTGAAATTTTCATGTTTCTATATTTTAACATCTGAAATATTCAATTATTCCTATATTTTGCAGATAGTATTGTATAATTCTCAAAGTTTTTCAGAAAATTAAGAGAAAACTAACAATATAGCAATAATTATTCAAATAATATTCTAGTTTTGGACCCGTTGACAGAAATTTCGAAGCAATAAATTTGAAGCTGAGAAGTCCCCCAATCATTATGTATATTCATTTCATATCGATATCTCATCTTTTCTCTCACTCACGATTTCAAACTTCAAGGGCGATTATTTCGAAAACATTTTTTCTGTTTTTTCGTGAGATTGTACTGAATAATTCAAAGCCGACGATATGATTTTGTACTTAAATCAAAGTAGATTAGCGTAAATTCATGTTTGAAATAAGTCAAATACTTGTATAATACTTTTATTTTTTGTTTTTATTTGAACAATAAATGGGAGTACAGAACTACACATTGAACATAATAGAATCAGAATAGAGTCAAAACATTATTAACTAAATTCTAATTTCATATATTAATTACAGAAGGATTTTCAAAGTGATCACTTGTTCTTTTCAGAACACTCCAATGAACTTTTATCATATCATTAGTAATAATATCGCCCCAATTATTGATCAGAATTTTGATTAAGTTTTCGTTAAACTTAACTTCAGCTGAAATCGATTGAAGAAAAGCATAATAAAAATAAAACACAACAACTAAACAGAAAAGTATTAGCAATGAGTAAAAATTTAAGATAATTAATGAATCTATACATAAGGACAAATAGAGCATGAAGAATATAATTATATCAATTTTGATGAAATACTTAATGAAATACATATTTTCATTGATATTATTCTTAATATAAATGAAATCGAGGACTGTTCGATGAGTTGAATCAATAACATTAACAGTTGGTATTCCTATCCGTCTCTTAAGTTGTTTATTAAACAATTTTAATATTGATAAATATTGTCTATAAGTGTTATAATGAATTAACTGCAGGATTATTTTCCAGCCATAATTGAAAGTACAGTTGAATATCAGACTTAAGTCAGTATTGGTTTGTAGAATCTTTTGATTCTTCAAGTGTTCAATCGGTTGTTCAAACACTTTCTTCACATGATGGTAATTATCGCGAAACAGAAACGCAAGAACTGTTGCACTTATCATAATAATTATCGCTAATATTGTTGAATATGATGTTGAATATTCATAGGGTTCAGTTCTGAATAAATAATTGCTATAACTGTGGAGCTTTATTCTCAAGCTTGATAGCATCGAAGATTTTATCTTAATATAGATGTAAGACACGAGGCTTGATATCGCTGTAAAGTAAAGTAGAACTTTAATTAGAGTTAAGCTAATAGCGTCTTCGATTCTGATGATTAATATGACTTTGATAGTCATAAAACATATGGAAAATAATGTTAATATGGAGAAAATCCAATTAATTATTCGTTTATCAAAGTTTTTTAGACCATATATTAGTAACAAGTTGTCTAACATGGTCATAGAATTAATCTCAGGTTGATTTCAAATCTGTAATTAAAATAAAGCAATTATAGTTATTTAACAGTTTAAAATGTTTGATGAGCTCAATCTACTCTCTAAGGTAATTCTTATGAGCTTATCTATAAATGAATTTCAGCATAATTATATGTATTATTATAGAGAAAATTTCCGGTTTGAGAAATTTCAAGAATTTGTCATAAGACATAATCCACATAATCCATCATAGCTTAAACATTTTCAGCCAAATCGCTCAAATGTAAAACAATGTGCTCTTTAAGCTTTTGAAACATCGAAACTCAATCAATGTGAAAAATTATTGCACACAAAATGAAAAATCTATTTAACTAGTCTCTTATAGGTATTCGAATTTGAAAGAATGCGCAGAATCTGTTCGGTGTGTGGCTATTAAGCTTCTGTTAACGATATTGATTATTTACAAGTCAATTATTTCTTATACATCAATCCTGGTATGTATAAAACGTAGTCATTTATTTTTGCATTTGTTTACTTGATCATCTTCAACAACCTCAATGGTCGAAAGTTGTTACAAAAAACTTAATTCTAGTTATATGTACATGAAAGCATTGTACGTGTGTCTAAAGGTCTTCTTTAAGAGTAAAATTTGATATCTAGGTTTACTCGTCAGTCTTAAAATTTCAAGAAGTTGATATCAATGTTATTAAATGCTAGGCGATCACTTGTAGACCAACTGGGAACGTATTTCAAAACCGTTTTGCCTCATTCATATTGATAAAATTAATCATGAATAATAATGTGAACTACTAAGAACTTGATTTTGAACTTTATATTATTGAGAAGCTTCGATGGAAGATACAGAGAGCAAAAGGAGTACTTAGTTATGGACAGATTACTTGTATTGTTAGTGTCTAATCCTCAAAAATAATCCGGTCAAGCACAATCTTGTCAAATTACAACAAATAAGATGAATGTCAATATTGCAATTTTGAAAGTGAGCTTATTAATGAGTGCAGATAGTTGGAACATAGATTTGCTATCTCGTCTAGATGAAAATCAAGCAGACAGTTTCATAGCAAACGCCCAACACATGGGTAATGATTAAGTATAATCATAGGACTCATTTTTAGGGCAGTAAACTGGATATTTAAAACGGATTGAATTGGGTTGGTTATGGGAAAAAAATGACGGATTGAGCTCGATCATTGAACTTCCATGTCGAAACGAACAAATGCTCAAAGGGCTAGTATTATTGTGGTTTCAATAAAAAGATGAATTTTTATTCCATTTTAAAGGCTAGAGCTTACAATACATTAATATATAGAGTGATACTTATAATCAAGATAAGTCACTACTAAGGGTAGCTTTTTAACAAGAATGTAATAAATTATGCAAAAAATCAAGTTAAAATATGTTCCAATCAATATGGCTGCTAATGAAATCACGCTTGATTATTTGAAATCACCAGAATTCTTGACGAAAATTCATAAAAATTCTTCATTCATTAACACTTGAAACTAGTTATCAATGTCTTTCAAGATTGAAAATGAAATTGGTAACGCGCTTGCAAATAATTGTTTGTCAATGACAGAAAAGCTTGCATCTCATATTCGATAAAACTGAGAGGTGTTAATGCTGAAAATTATCATTTCTACATCAAGCTGTACGGATTCTGGTCTATTGTTAAAATGTCGATCAGTACAGGCTAAGACGGGTGAGTTACTAATTTTTCAAATCTGCTGACCCTTATAGTGAAATATAGTGAAATGAATTTCTGAAAAACAATCATAGTGCATTTCTGACTTCATTTACTCAGCCATTAACAAAGCTTAACACAAAAATATGTGCGGTATCAAAGAGAAAGGTTTTTGATCTCAAGATTGTCACGAATCGCCATTAGTCATTTAATAATGGTGTATAAAATTTCATTCTAATCACTCAAATGTGAAGAATTAAGTTCTTTAAACTTTTAAAACATCAAAACTCGTATAAAAAATTATTTCAAAATGAAAACTTTAACTAGCTTTATACAAGTACTCAAATTTGAAACAATGCAAAGAATCTAATGTATAGCTATTAAATTTGGGTCAAGGATGTTGATTATTTTAAAGTCAATTATTTCTTATACATCAGTCCTGGCATACATAATATGGTTAGTCATTTGTATTCTCATTTGTTCACTTCATCATCTTCAACGACCTCAATGAATAAAAGTTTGTTTTCAAAAAACTTAATTCAAGTAGATATGTATATGAAATTATTGTTAGATGTGTTAACAGGTTTTCTTTAGAAGGTGAAATTTGATATACTACCTACATTTGTTCGTCAGAGCTTTGAAAGTTCAGGGAATTAATATCAACGTAGTTGAATATTAGGCGTTCACTAGGAAACCAACTGGAAACATATTTCAAAGCCCATTTGCCCCATTCATATTGTCAAAAATTATGAATAATAATGTGAACAATTAAGAACCTGGTTTCGAACATTTTATCACTTAGAAGCGTCGACAAAAATTACAGATATCAATAGGAGTGTTTAGCTATGGATGGATTACTTATATTGTCAGTCAATGTTTAATCGTCAAAAATAATCTGGTTAAACACAATCTTGTTAAACTACTAAAAAAATGAAATGAATGTCAATATTGCAATTTTGAAATTTTGAAAGTGAACTTATTAGTGAGCGCACATAGAGTTGGAATATAGATTTGATATCTCGTTTAAATGCAAATCAAGCAGACAACTTCATATCAAACACCTAATACATTAGTAACGATTAAGCATAATTATAGGATTCGTTTTTGGAACAGTAAACCAGATGTCTATAACGAGTAGAATTGAATTGATTTTGGGAATAAAAATGACGGTTTGGGCTCGATCATTGAATTTCTCTGTCGAAATAATCAATGTTTTCATTCACTCATTCATTCATTTTCGTACTACTAACTCCCTTTCAGAAGGCTCACCTGAGCCCTGTTGCAGAGTGAGTTCATCGCCGAAGTCGGTCGGCCGGAGCATATGCATTAGGCCAGAGGCAGATATAACCAATAACATGAGGCTAGCACATCGCCGTCAAAGAAGTAAGTATAGCGACCACGAGATTCGAAACTGGGACCTCCACCTCAATGTCCGACTCATTGGCCACTACACCCCAGTGACCTTCTATGACCAATGTTTAAAGAGCTAATATTCTGGCTTCAACAGAAAAGATGACTTTTCATTCCATTTTAAAGACTAGGGCTTATAACACACCAATATGTAGAGCGATATCTGCAGTTAAGATAATTCATTACCAAGAATCATATACTATGCATAAAACTTAAGCGAAAATACATTTTATTCAAGATGACTTTTTGTGAAGTTATGCTTGATTATTTTAAGTCAGTATAATTCTTGGTAAAATATCGTAGAAATTCTTTATTCATTAATACTTCAAACTAGTTATCAATGTTTTTCAAGATTGATGAAAACTGAAAATATTTGTTCATCTGAATAATAACTTTTTGCATCTTATGTCCAACAATTCTATACAAGTTTCTAGTAGTAGCAAGAAATGTCATTTACAAGTTGTGCGGGTTTGGGCGTGTTGATCAGAAGTCGAGTAGCACGTGCTAAGCGGGTCGAGTCAGAATCTTCAGACTTGTAGACACTTGTAGTGAAACCTGGATTTCCAGTAAAAGTAATCATAGTGCTTTCCTAGCTTTATCTATAAATAAATTTTAGTATAAATATATGCATTATTAAAGAGAAAAAATGTTGTTTCAGAATTGTCAGTAATTGGTCATAAGCCATATTCTACATGACCAATTATGGTTTAAACTTTATCAACCGAATCGCTCAAATGCAAAGCAACGTGTCTTTACGCCTTTGAAGCATCAAAACTCCAGCATACTGTGAAAAATTATTGCAAGATGAAAGGTCTATTCAACTAGCTTTATAGGTATTCAGAATAGAAAGAATGCTCAGAATATGTTTTATGATCAGCTATTAAGTTTCTGTTAACGACGATGACTATTTTCAAGTCAACTATCTTTATACATCAATGCTGGTATAAACAAAATGGCGGGTCATTTGCTTTTGCATTTATTCATCTCGTCGTTTTCAATAAACTCAATGAACAAAAGTTCGTTATTAAAAATAACTTAATTCAAGTTATATTTATATGGAAGTATCCTTTGGTGTGTTAAAAGGCTTTCTTACAAAAGCAAAACTTGATATCTTATTTAAGTTTATTTGTCAGAGTCATAAGAGTTCAGGAAATTAAATATCGATATTGTTGAATATTGAGCGTTCACTAGGAAACCAGCTGCAAACGTATTTCAAAACTTTTTTGTCTCGTTTACATTGAAAAAAATTGAGTAATAATGTGAACGATTAGGAAACTGGTTTGAACCTGTTATAACTAAGAAGAATCGATAAGCAATATAGACAACAAACACGATCTCGACCCAAGTTCGACTTGAAATACAAATTTTATTTGCGCCAAGTCTAACTTGAGTCGAGATTGAGCTTAAGACAAAACTAAGAACATGGCTCACTATAAGACAAGTTGTATCGCCACGGAGGTGATTCAAAAAGTTCGTCGTAATCATATGAAACCATACAAACTTTTATTTATTACTTTTCAATATAATCCCTTCTGATCTTAACATATCTAGTCCTTAATCTGTTGAGATTAGAGTGGATTGTACTGAAGAACAATACAAAATGAATTTGATTGTATCCCTATATATCCACATACGAATATTTTTGAATCACCTCTGTAAGCTTGAATTCTCAGAAATAACCTGCCTATCCAAAGACAATTTTTTGTAAAATTACTCACAAAAGATAGAATGAATAAATTCAACGTTGAAGTTCATAAGTTACTTATCAGCAATTGCTTATCAGATAAAGATTAGAGATAAACATTCACTATCTCATTTATCTAGAAGTCAGCCAGACAGTTTCATAGAAAACGCTTGGAATCTTAACAATAATTAGGCATAATCACAGGATTTATTTTTAGGGCAGTATCTATAATGGATAAAATTAAACGATAGGTTAGGTTCAAACATTGAACACTGCCTTCGGAACGAACAAACGTTCAAAGGACTAGTACTAGTCTGACTTTAATGGAAAGATGACTATTTATTCTATTTTAAAGGCGAGAGCTTATAATACACTAATATATAGTGATACTTATAATCAAGGCAATTCATGATGAGTGATAAATGTACTTTAGTATAAAATACACCACTCTTCGTGATTCATTTTTAGTAACACTATGAATGAAATTTAAGAGGAAATATATTCCGTTTAAGATGACAGTTGATGAAATTACGCTCTATTATTTGAAATCAGTATAAATCTTGATAGAATCAAAGAAAATTCCCCACATTCTAACACTTCAAACTAATTGCCAATGTTTTCAAGATTAAAAATGAAAATGATGCTGCATTTGAAATACTTGCTTGTGAATGAAAAAAATTGCATCACATACTCGACAAATTTGTGATTACTTTTAATTACGGAGAAATATCATTAGCAAGTTTTGCGGCTTCAGACTTGCTGATCAGAAATCGAGAACAGGTTGGGCGGGCTGAGTCGTGGGTCTTTCTATCTTGCAGGCCCTTATAGTGAAATCTAGATTCTCGGAAAAGTAATCATCTTACTTTTCTGAATTTATAACCTTGCAAATTGACTTTCAAAATAATTATTTTGATCTATTCAATCTTGTAGGCATTCAACCTCACTAAAAATTTAGTAAGTTACCAAATTTTTCAAAGTTCTAAATTGAAATTTAAACCTCAGCCTTTACTTCAATATTTGCTTCATCAGATCGGCGTATAATTTCATGTTTTGAGTCTCTCTCAAACTTAAAACAGTTGTTACAGTTCTGGTTATCAACTAATCTAAAAGTAATATTGATTTAGACTATTAATGAATATGGAATATAGTTTTGTTCGAAGAATGCAAAAAGTAATAGAAGGAATGCTCGACCTATTGAACAACACGGACAAAACCCGAGAATGAACTTTGTATACGGTTTGATTCGTTATATTGAATTTTTACTCGATCAAAGTAAATGAGAAAATCATTGAGCTTTCTTATATCCATATTCGAGGATAAATGAGAGTAATTAGACTTCAATCGCATCATTTGCAAAGGATTTGTACAATTACACAAGAAAAATGTGGCAAATAGAAATGACTTAAAATGAAACAAATGTATCACTTGATTAGCTATTTCTAGGCTTCAAGCATTGTGTGAGGTAAATCCTGAGAAATCTTGCGCTAAAGATGATCAGTTTCTTAGGAAAACTGTAAATTAAATTAAAGATTAGGTGTAAATTTCTTCTAATCAAAACAGATATTAATAGTTATTTAGTTCGAGCTATGTAGGAATTACAAGAATCGAATAATCTTTGTTAATGCTCTTATCTTAAAATTGATAACTTATTGAGTTGCTTTCGTATAGAGATGAGAATCTGAATCCCAGTCCCATCTTTTATGGGAATGGGATGGGAGTGGAATAGGTTTTTAATTAGACGGAATCTGAGTGGGATTTCTAAAGTTCTAAACATTCTTTATCCAAGGTAACAAAATTTATTTACAGATATTTTCTTTCATTTGACTTCTGAAAAATAATAATTATAGATAAATAATAATAATAGTATACAGATGAGATGGTAGTGGAAGTGGGAATGGGATGGGAATGAAATCATAAATCTTGAGAATTCTCTTCTCTACTTTCGTACTCTCAGGTTTTATATTAAAGCGATCAGAATCTAAATTGTTTCACTAATAGAAAGTTATGACAGAATCGAAGCATTCATCTAACTTCGTGTAGAATGACAGATATCAGAAATTGAATCACCTTGAGTGATTTTATGCTCTTACTCTTGCAATGACTAAACCGTGATATTGGGTACGAAGGAGAAAGCAAAGTCGTTATACAGAATATTTTATACACTAAATAATATATAAAAATGTGGCTGACTAACTTGGAGTAAACTTTAAGCGTATAAACGATTAAACAAAGTTTAAGTTTAAAATTGAATCCATTTCACAAGAGACAGTGTTGTTATAAACGAATAAGTTCTCAGTCTTCGAGTCAAAGCTAGTTCTGAACGCTTAAACACTTACAGTTTCTACCTGCTTCCAAATTGTAAATTCTTGATATGTGATAAAATGTGTAATAGATGAAAAATATCAAAATTGAAATACGAGCATTAAAATGCAAATATTTCGATAAATATAGATATTGTAGTCACATATTGGATATTTCAGTTGCAAGATTAACCTTAAAAGTTTGGACATTTCATTCAAGCGTTAAGTTTTAAACATGATATGAAGTTTTATTTCGAAGTAAGACTTCAAGAAACTAAATATATTACGCATAAAGCTATTTCTAATACAGAAATACGAATTCTTATTATAAACTTGAATCTTTTGAATTAAACGAAGAAATTCCACGAAATGAATGGGAAGGCTTGTTCGATTGTTTATCTGAGTTTGTAACAATGCGTAGGACATAACAAGGTCGCTTAACTAATGAGCAGTCTAATTTTTATAGCCATCTGCTTCCTTATAATTTTGATAAATTCTTAAACTAAATATTCATCTACCCACATCATATACAGCAAGATTAGATTGCTATATGTTCAAAAATAGCACTTGTCTATAGATAAAAGTGGTTATAACTTTTCAACTAAGAACATATTGAATTACCTATTAAACAAAAATTCTGATTTGGTCCGACTACACTACCCAGGTTTTAAGACGTTTTCGAGTAAATAACATATAGTTTTCTAGGAATTGTGCAAGTTCTGTGAAAGTATGAGGTTGCCTCACCATTAATGGGTTGGCACCGACGAACAATTAGTGGTAACTCCAACGGTAAATGAAAACAATTCTATCACCCGATTATCTGTTTTGAACCATTACCGGTCTTCAAGCGTTGTGTAAGGTAAATCTTGAGGCATCTCATGCTAAAGATGATCAATTTCTTAGGAGGTCTTAACATCAAATAAAACTCTCTTTTAATCATAACAGATATCAATAGTCATTTAGCTCAGGCTATGAAGAAATTACAGGTGAATATCGAATAATCTTTGTTCAATGTTTTCATCTTTAAATTGATCATTCGTTGAGTTACGTTCGCACTGTCTGGTTTTGCATCACAATCATCAGCATCTGAATCGTAATAACTGAAAGTTTAGACAGAATCGAAGTATTCGTCTAGTTCATATAGAATAACAGATATTAGAAATTGATGACTGAGCAATTTTCATCATCTTGAACTATTTCAAGGACTGTAAATTGCGATACTAATTAAGAAAGAGAATTTAGTCATTATAGAGAATGTTCTATATGCTCAACAATATATAACTATATAATTAAATAACATAATTATGGTTGATTAACTTGAAGCTAGCTTCAAGCTCATAAATGATTCGAAAAATTCAATTTATAGCGTGAAAGATAGTGTGACCTTATGAGTAGGTTCTCAGAGTTCAAATGCAAGCAGTTGGATTTTGAAATGATTTTTTCTAGGTATTATTCATAACTATTTTCTGACATATGGAAAAGATTGTTATCGTAAACTTGAATCTTTGTCAAATAAAGTTCCGCGAACTAAACGGGAAAGTTACTTCAATTAATTTGTTCTTGCAGTTCAATGATTTCGAATTTAGATCCAAATGGTTTCTCGTTAATCCACATTTAAAATAAACCTCACAGCCGCATCGTAAATACTTTTATTCTCTCATGAGTTTCATATGATCAATAAATAAGAATAAAGAAAAGCTCCGACGATGCGCAAAACATTTCTGAAAAATACACACTTAACAGAATTAGAGTCGAAGTATTGTTTAAATAAAGTCCAATTTTATACTTGAATTACAGAAAGATTTTCAAACTGATCACTCGTTCGTTTTAGAACAACCCAACGAACATTCATCATATCATTAGTAACAATATCGCCCAAATTATTGATTAGAATTTTTGTTAAGTTATCGTTAAACTTAGCTTTATCTGAAATCATTTGAAGTGAGACAATAAGAATAAGACACAACAATAACCCTTCGTCACAACTGTGGGGTAAAATGTTCCCAAGTTTGACAATAAAAATCTCTAAAATCAACAGAATGTCGTTATTTTTTGAAAATTTAGCAATTCTCTAGTGATATATTCGACTTTGAATGTCGAATTTCTGACTAATTTGGACTTATAACTTTATTTCTAGAATATTATTTTCAGGCAACATGTCTAAGGACATAATTCCCGTAATATCGCAGTGCTCCGTGTTTACTATGTGTATCGCAGCGCTGTAATGTCGCTACTAGCAACTTGAATCGCTGATGATGCTGTAACAGATAATAACTAGAAATGAATTAATTAGTAAATTAAAACTTCAAAAGCAAGGGCTAACCTTGATTCTGATAGCATTCGGACTAACATAAACCGGATATAAAGCGTGAAAAGCGTGGCTAACATTTTACCCCACAGTTAATTTAACCTTTTCGGAAGTTAAGTTGTTACGAAGGGTTAAGCAGAAAGTGTTAGCAATGCATACAAATTCACAACAATCAACAGATCTATACATAAGGATCAAACTAGGTACTTAGCACAGTTCGAATTTAGTTAGGTTTGGGGACAAAAGTGAAGTGCTCAGCTACTCAAACCTCAAGCATCACTATCAGAACGAGCAAGAACTCAAATTGCTTGTACTGACCCAATTTCAAAAGGAAAGCTGACTACTCAAAGGGTTAAAACTCTTGATTAAACAATATTAGATAGTAAGAAATTTATGATCAAGAGAACTCGTAATAAATTTTTAGCTTAATAATTATCATTCTTGTTGATTTTGTGATTGATTCTCAACAAAAATCGAATACTATGAACGAAATTCAATGGAAAATATGTTTGATTTGAGATAACTATCGATGAAACTATTCATCATTTCAATTCAGTATAATTCGTTACAAAATACCAAAAGTTCTTTATTCGTCAACGGTTTTCGAGATATCAGTTTTCAAGATTGAAGATGAAGGTAATATAACACTTGAAATTAATTGTTCAGGTGAATGATGAAAATATTTGCGTCTCAAACTCAATAACTTGATGAGAGCTTTAATACTGGAATAAACTTTATCTACGATTGTACGGATTCGAAAGTGTTGATCAGAAGTCGAGCAGCACAATCTGGGCAAGCTGTCACTGATTTTTCATAGCTAAAAACACTTACAGTGAAATCTGGACTTTCACAAAAGTAGTCAATACATTTCTGACTATATTGTAATTTTTAGTTGACATTCAGTCTTATTTCTACAATGATAGTTTTATTAAAAAAATCTTGAGAGATTGAACCTCATCGAAAGTTTGGTAAGGTATCTAATTGAAATTTAGACTGTTCAGTTTGTTAAACTTTAACGTTTGCCTCGTCAAATCATAAAATTTCAGATTTTCAACTCAGCTCATTTCATATTCTCTAACATGACTGTAATGTGACATTGAGTATTAAAGAGAAAGCAAAGCTATTATGCATAATATTCTATAAATTCTGTAAATATAGAACTGCATGACTTGAAACAAAACCAATCTTATAAATAATTCTGCAAAATTGAAGTTTAAAACTAGTTTATGTCGTTATAGACAATCTTACGATTAGATTCTCAGAATCTACAAATCAAAGCAAACTTCTGAGTTAATTGATGTTTTAGTAATTTCCCACTTACTACTAAACTATAAACTATAAACTCTTGTTCTCTGATAAAACATCTAAGAAATGGAAAACGTGTCAGAAGTGAAATAAAACTGACACAAAAGCGTGAATATCGCACAAACACAGATATGTGTAAGTCATATGATTGATGTCACCAAATGAGTTATACAAAAGTTGAAGTGATCGTGAGTTTTAAACTTGATATGAAGCTTGACTTCGATGTAAGTTTTAAAATGTGAACCTATATATTGTTCTAAAGTATTTCCAACACAAAGGTTTTTCTCGTATACTAGAATTTTCGTCAAAGAAGCTGTACAAATTAAATGAGCTTTTTCATTTTTGTGACTAACTTTTATTCAAGATTTGTGAGAACGTGTAGAATCTAATGTCAACACGTAATGGGCAAAATTTGATCTTTAAAGTGATTCGTGTTTATAATTTTGGTTTGAAAATTCTTAAACTGAATATTCATTTGTCCAAGACATACAAGGTCAAATTACTCTGAGTTCAAAAATAGTTGAAATTTCCTTACTTAAAATATCCAATTACATATTAAGATCAATAGTTTCTCGGTTGGCTACATTAGCAGAGATTTAAGATACAAAATTTATATTCAAATTATGAATAACTCATTTTGAATATAACCATATGAATTATATTCGTTTCACATAATCAGAACATGATTGAAGAATTCGGTATTTGAAGATCTGCTTAAGCATTTTGCGAGAAAATTCACAAAAATTGGTTTAAGTCAAAATAAAATTTAGCTCAAGTTGGTGAAATGCACCAACAACGGATGCAAGAAAATCGATAAATTCAAAAAAGTTCAAAAATTAAGTTAAACAGTTTGTAGGATGAGAATTGAAACAGTTCAAACAAATTTGGCTTAACATTAAAGTATTGAGTAAACTTATTTGCGAGGAGTCAACGTATGTCACAATAAATCCAATCTCGAAGACTGTATGGCGTTCTTGGGTATTATGTTTTCAAGAAAACATACTTCATCCACAAGTGTGGAAGTTTGTAGGAGTAGAGTGCTGTCTCACTATTAATAGATTGGAACCAATGCAAACAATTAGTGGTAACTCTAACGTTAAGTGGAAACAACTCTATCACTTAACCATCTCTTTCGAGCTATTTCTAGTTTTCAAGCATCATGTAAGACAAATCTATTGGAAATCAAATGCGAAAGATTTGATCAGTTTCTCGTGAAAAGTCCTATCACCAAATGCAAATTTGTGTTAATCAAAACAGATATTAATACTTATTTAGTTTAGGCTATGAAGCAATTAGGTGTATATCGAATGACCTTTATTTAATGCTTCATCTTGAAATTAATCCATTTTCGATCTAGTTTCGCATTGTTTGATTCTGTACTAAAACGATCAGCGTTACGATCGTTGTGCTAACAGAAACTTATGACAGAATTGATGTATTCGCATAATTTCGCATAGAATAGCATTTGAATTATTAGAAATTGAATGACTTGAGCAATTTTCATAGTCAATTCTTGCGACAACTGTAAATCGCGACATCGATGATGATGAAGAAAGCAGTCCCACAGAATATTCTATATATTAATTAATATATATGTCGTGACTGAGATACAAAATGTAATATTTTACAAGGTAGTCACCTAGTTTGTAAATTAGTTAGCGTTAAAATTGACTCCTCTGTAAACTAGTCAACAAATTTATAAACTATTGATGATTATTTTGCAAGCTAGTTGACTAGATTACAAAGTGGTCAATATTGTCAATTAGTCATCACATTAGGGTTTGAGTTTATAATTTGAAGCAAACTTCAACCTTGTAGACGACTTAAAAAATTGGGTTCATAACATTAAAGATAGTTAGATAGTACTCTCGGAATTTTCAAATTAGAGTAAATTTTCGCAGAAGAGACTACTTAACTCCAAATTCTTGGTACCTGAAAAGCACGTATTAATTAAAAAAGTATCAAAACTGAGACAACTAAAAGGAAAGGTATAAATATTTCAATTAATACAGATATTGAATATCATATAATTGGTATTTCAATTACAAAAATGAGTTTGAAAATGAAAACGTCATGACTTTTCAACTTAATATATGTGTGATTACGAAATAAGATTTTTATGCTGTTAACTATTTTCAATACTCTATTATAACACAAAATAGATTTTCATTGTTTGAAGTTTTGTCGGTTAAACAAAGAGGTTTGAAGAACTAACTGAGAAGTTCCTTCAATTATTCTGTTTGACGAGTTCCAAATCAATATTTGTGAGGATGCGTAGAATACCATAAAATGATGTAATGAGCGAAACCTAATGTTGTAAAGTTATTTGTTTGTAATTTTTGCTCGGAAATCAAACTAAATATTCGTTTATCCATGACATACAAGATAAAATTACTCTGAGTTTAAAAATAACAATTCAATGTTCAGTGAAATAGTTGTAACTTTCCAAATTCAAATATTCAATTAACTTTAAGATAACAAATTTCTCATATGACTCGACTACATTACCAGAGATCAAAGGTACAAAATTCATATTGAAATATTCTATAACTCATACTGAGCTCAAATATATAAACTATATTCATATAGAATAATTTGAACAGCGGTAAAAATTCAGTAGTTTTGGAAAAATCTCCTGAACAATGTGACCGGAAGACTCATGTAGAATTGGTTTATTTAGGTCAAAATAAAATTAAGCCTTAAATAGATGAAATATACAAACATTGCATGTTTGAAAGTTAGTGAATTCAAAGAAGTAAGATAAACAACTTATAGAATGAGATTTTAAAGAAATAAAAAAATTTAGCTTAATATGAAAGTAGAGTATTTAAACTTTACGATGAGTCAATGTGTGTCACTCTAAGCCCACTCTCGGAGGTTGTACAGTGCGCTTACGGATTACGTTCTCAAGAAAACAGAGATTATCAAGAATTGTGGAAGATCTGCCGAAGTATGAACTAATTCATTATTAATAGTTTGTGACCGATTTACACAATTAGTGGTAATTTAATAGTAAAGGGAAACAATTATATCGCTTAATTATCTATTTGGAACAATTTTTGGTCTTCAAGAGTTATGTAAAGCAAATGTTATAAGAAATCCAATGCGAAAGACGATCAGTTTGTTAGCAATAGTCTTAGCACTAAATGCAAGTTTCTTACAATCAAAACAGATAATGATAGTTATTTAGTTCAGACTATGAAGAAATTTCAGATAAATATTGAATAATGTTTAATGCTTTCATGTAAAACTCGAAAGTTTGTTGAATTACTTTCTCATTCTCTGGTTGTGCGTTAAAATGACCAGTGTTTGAACCATTGTGCTAGTAGAAACTCACGACAGAATCCAAATACCCATCTAACCTCACATAGAATGACAGATGTTATAAATTGAATCACGTTGAGGATATTCTATATAACAAATAATCTGTATAAAGTTTTAGTTGACTAACCTGAAAAAAAGTTCAAAGTTGTCCAAAAACTGAGTTCATATGATGAAGCATAGTGTGATCTAATGACTACAACTTGACAATTTTCAAATCTCAGCAAGTGGGATTCTAAAACTAATATTGTGATTTAGTTCTAGCTAAGTAGTAATTACAAATGAATTTGTGGAATAATGTTCATTAAATATGCCTTGATCATAAAGTTGCTAACCTACTTTTGCATTCTCTTGTTCGTATTAAAATTACTGGAACTTGAATTCTTATGTTGATTGAATGTTATGATAGAATTCAACGATTCATTTAATCCAATATAGAATATAACAGACACTAGACTTGAGTCACTTATTCATAAAATATAAGATCAAATCACTCTGTACTCAAAACATCACTTCTAAGTTTGGGTAATAATAGTTGTAATTTTCTCAGTTAAAATTTCTAATTACATATTACAACAACAAGTATTCTGATCAGACTTGACTATGTTGCCAGAGTTCTAACAGATTTCATATTCAAATCTACAACTTATGCTCAACTCAAATATGTTTTGTATGCATCTCAAATAATCTGAACATCAGTCAAAAAATTGGCAATTTTCTGAAAACACTATCTGACCAGAAATTCCTGCAAAATTAGTTTAGTCACAAAATAAATTTGCCTAATTAGTGAAATGTACTAACGTATGATGTTGGAAAATTCAAAAAGCTTCAAAAAAGGTATAAACTTATAACGGTAAATGAAAAGTTCTCGGCCTAATACCTTTCCTTTTGTTTGTGAATGCTGATATTGTTAGTGAAAATAGAGCTGTCTAATGAAACCTCATACTAATAATAGATTCATTTCTTAGAATAAAATTATAAACTCTTATAGAATAGGTTTCAATACATAGACCCAAGAGAAAGGGGAAAAGAAAAACTGTTCTCAGCTTACAAACGTTTATTGACAAAAAGTTGTGTAACTTATTTTAACTTTGAGTAAAACCAGCAATTCTGGCATACAATCATGGAGAGTTGCTTCAATTATTTCGATTACCTTTCAATCAAGACTTATGAGTGTGTACAGCATCTCAAAGTCAATAAGTGATGATCAGAATCTGATATTTTAAAGTGGTTGTTTCTTTGTAAGTTTGCTTTTGAAACTCTTAAACTATATATCCATTATCCAAAACATGGTCAAATTGCTGTGTTCAAAACAGCACTTTTGTCTTTAGGTAAAACTAATTGTTTTTCAAACATATATTACAACAACAACTAAAATGATTTCACTCAACTATGTTTCCAAAGCATTAGGATATCGGTTTTATATTCATAAAACCTAACTCATACTGAGCTCTAATATATGAATTGTATTCATTTCAAATAATCGGAATATCAGTCAATAATCAGCAAAAATGCTGGAGATTTCTACTAAACTATTTGACCAGAAAACATGTGTAATATTACTTCATTTGGATCATGAGGGAAAATTGAGCTCAATCAAATTGGTGACATGTAATCAGAACAGATATTAGTAACTATTTGGTTCAAGCTATGAAGGAATTAAATCTGAATTGGAGTAATCTTTATTTAATGCTTTCATCTTAAAATCGTTGACTTGTCGACTCTTTCGCATTCTCTGGTTTTGTAGTAAAATGGTCAGAGTTTGAATTGTTTTGCTAATAAAAGTGATGATAGAATTGAAGCATTCGTCTTATTTCATATGGAATGACAGGTATTAGAAACTAAATCACTTTGAGCTCAAAACTCTTTCAATGACTATAATCTGCGATATTGATTATGAATGAGAAATGAGCTATTATGCAGAATATTCTAAATATCAAATTGTATATGAAATTTTAGTTGGCTAGCTTGAAGCAAATTCAAACTCATAAATTATTCGAAAAATTTGGTTTATAAGTTTAAAGATAGTGTGATAGCACTCTTAGAGATTTCAAATCTAAGTGATTTTGAAAGATTACTAAACTGTAAACTCTTTGTATCTGACAATCATCTATTAAATGAAAAAAGTATCAATTCTGAAAAATAACTAAAAAAGAATATGTGAATATTCTAATACAGACATTGAACATCATATAATTGACATTTCATTAACAAAAATGTGTTAAAAGTTGAAAAAGTAGTGTTTTAAACTCGATAAACGTTTGATTTGGAAATAAGAATTTATGAACGTCAATCAAATTTTGTTTAAAACTATTTTAATACTAAAGATTTTTATTGTAGAATTGAACTTGTATCAGTTACGCTAAGAAGCTCATCGAATTAAATAGGAAAGTTGCTTTACATATTTTGTTTGCCTCTATTATTTATGAGTACGCGCGTAATATTAAGATTATATTTAGTAATAAGCTAAATATGATCTTTGAATTTATTAGTTTGTTTATATTTGTTCACAACTTATTAAACTAGATATTCGTAGTTCAGAAATCTACAAGATCAAATTATTTTTGTTTAAAAGAAGCGCTTTTACGTTCAGGTAAAATAGTTGTAATTTTCTAAATTAAAATATTTAATTACATATTACAACGAGAATTATTTTGACTTGACTTGACCATGTTACCAGAGATTTGACATGAATTTTATACTCAATCTATTAATTCATGCTTGGATATATAAATTTTTACTAACATCAAATAATAAGAACATCTTTGATGAGCTCGGTAGTGTTTTAAGAATCTACTGAACAATTAGAATATTAATGAAAATCGGTTTATTTGGGTCAAAATAAAGTTTAGCTCAAATTAGTGAAATGTACTAACAAAGTAGGTTTGAAAATTGTTAAATTCAAAAAAGTTTCAACAAGTAAGATAAACAGCTTTTAGTATGAGATCTAAAAGAATTCGATTTATGTTAATATTTATGTATTGAACATTTCAATTTATTTTACCACAAGTCAGCGTTTGTCACGGTAAACCCACTCTCGAAGATTGTATGGTGTGCTTATGGATTATGTTTTAAACAAATTAGTATATAGTTTATCAAGAATTCTGGAAGAAGTTCTTTGGAAGTATTGGTTATTTCATTATTAATTTATTGCAACTAATACACTATTAGTGTTAAGACTAACTGTAAAGGGAAACAGTTCTATCGCTTGATTATCAATTTGAGCTAATTTTAATCTTCAAATGTTATATAAGGCAAATCTTATGAGAAATCTAATTTCAAAGATGGTCAATTTCTTGGGAAAGTTCTTTAAGGTAAATTTCTTTTAATTAGATGAGATTTTAATAGTTATTTGGTTCAGGATATGAAGGAATTAAATTTGAACAGGAATAATTTTTATTTAATGCTTTCATCTTAAAATTGATGAGTTGTTGAATAACTTTCGCATTCTCTGATTATGTAGTAAGACGATCAGAATCGTTGTGCCAATAAAAAGAAATGACATAATTCAAGTATTCATCTAATTTTATATGGATAAAATTTAGCTCAATAAAATTGGTGAAATGTAACAACAAAAGATGTTAGAAAATTGCTAATTCAAAAAAATGCAAAATATATCTGGGTGCCGGAAATTATTTTACTTTTTATGTTGCTAAACCAACATAGCAATGATACATAAATGAATTAAAAGACCACTGACCAAATAGTACATTAACAATCATTGAGAAAGACTAAAGTTTGAAGTCATTTAGAGATTATTATTCAATACAAAAACAAATCTTAACAAAAATTATTGCCAAACAGCAAGACTTAAATTGATCATATACATCATTCTAAAGTATACCCTCCCCCAAATTGTATACATTGCTTACTTTGAGTCAAATACAGTAAATTAATTAACCAATGGTACAATTGAATCTCTATAGGACTATTCTTTAGAGCAGACTCATGCGGTATATCGATACCAAGCTTGGTATACAGATAGTACACGATGAGTAGAGCAGAAAACATACTGGACGTATCCACCGCAAATCAAAGGTGGTGGAGTTACAGGCTTCCAAAAGTATGAGTAGGGTTATTTATTAAAATAGACTCTGGGACATATTGGCACCAAACCTGGTATTCAGATAGTACTCGGTGAGTAGAGCAAAATTATAATAGACATATCCGCCTCAAATCAAATGGGGAAAAGTTACAGATTTTCCTCATTGAAGAGATAAGACTGATATATCAAAAGCAGATTTAAATCCAAATACATAACTGAAGATAAAAAATAAAGCATTTTTAAAATCCAAATTAGGTTAAATTAAGTTAGATCAGGTTAGGTTGAGTTTCCTATCGCACGTTAATCAATAAAATTCAATACGTACAACATAAGAAGTACAACAAAAATATAATATTAAAGTATTGAGTATTTGAATTTATTTTGTGACGAGTCAATGTGTGTCACTCTAATCCTATTCTCGAAGATCATATGGTGTGCTTATGAACTGCGATTTTAAGAAAATAATATATTTTATCAATAATTCTGGACAAATTCTGTGGAAGTTTGGGGTTATCTCATCGTCAATGGGTTTGATCCGGTACACACTATTAACGATAACTTTAATCAAGTCTATCTCCAGTATCTCCACTTATGCAGGTCTTTGAAATATAGCTGAATAACCTTATCAAATAATAAAATTGTCAGCTGCAAATAATGACTAGCTTTGGAATTACTTGTGATTGTATAAATGATGTATATTTCGAAATTAGATCACTTTTTGATCCATGAATAACTTTCAGGTAATTTTTGAAAGTAAAGTTTTGGAAAATATCAAAACAATTCGTACTATCAATTCGGAAAATGGTTTTGACGTCAACAAAATAGTGCCATCAGAAATGGTCATTAGTTCTGCGAGAACCTATTTATGTAGATTTGGAATCATTATTTAAATGTCACTCAAAGATGTGAATATTTTACAACCTAATACTCATTTTGATCGTAGTGTGAATGATCATATCTGCCATCGTTCGAAGAAAATCCTAATATATTCTTAAATATTGAAGAATATTCTTAGTTAGATAACATGAAAGTTCACCTCAATATCTCATTTTCTAAATTCATATCTCTCGATTTTCTTATAACTGATTAATACACGATACAACCGATATAATACACTATACAACTTAAGGACATAAAACCTTCACATATCAAAATATTTTAAACAAATTTCACTAAACACCTTGGTTTAACAAACGAAGCACAATCTGTAAGTAATGTTATTTAAAATTCCTACTCAGGTTGTTTCTCATATAAGTGCGTGCATAACTCCTTTGTTCGCATTTTTACATCTATTACAGCTCTGACTCTAAACTATAAATTCTTCTATACATTGGCATTTTGTCAAATTGTATCGAGTTTGGTCCTAGGACTTAGTATTCAGTTCTATCATATTTGGTACACAACTTATTTTAAATAATATACCTCTATTTGAAGATTCAGTCAAGAATGAAATTAAGCTAAGGTCCAGAGTAACTAATAGATTTTTAAGCATTGGTTAACTTTATTCAACAGAAAGCTCTTCGCATTACATCACTGTGACTGCAATTATTAGGCAGCATCTATTATAGTTCGTCATCACTTTCTTAACACTTATCAATACATGTCTTTTCATGGTAATCCACCAGAATCGAGATTTTCACAAGATTTGCTGTTATTTATGCTGTAACTGTATTTTATTCAATATTTATTTACGTTATGAATATCGTGTTTTCAATCGCATATGAAACACAAGATCTATAGGTCACTGAATTGGCGGCTATTAGTCAATTGCGAAAAACGTATGAAAATTTCTCACATATTAAATGTGTTAATGATAGATAACGATGAGATAGAGTGATCAATGATTTTTGATCAACAATTTCATCACTAATCTAAATGTTGGAATTTATTGTTGAAAATGTGCTATTTTCGACTTTGATGCTATGAAGTGAACATTGATTTAAACAGAGTTAAGATTTTGCGAGCACTTGATAAGACTTTATTACACTTTCAGATAAGACTTTACATTTCTTAAAAATGGTTGAGATGTTAACATGTTACATGTTACTTGTTGCATACTTGTTACAATGTAAAATATTTGAGTGAAATCATGATCAATGGTGTGTCTAGCTACACGTATTTCTTTCAATTAATTATCAATCAACTTCAGATCACAAAGTTTTTGATATATTATGATTAATTAAAGGCAACAATCGCTATATTTTCAATTAGATTCAATAGATTTTTCATGTAATTTTACGCATCATCCACAAAGCATGGCAAACTCAATGATACAATACTTTGTAAATAAGTTGTATACCACATTATCTAACTGAAAAATATAATTATTTATGGATCTAATTAACCACAAAATATCTAACACTGTGATCTAAAATTGATTGATGATTAGTTGAAAAAATATTTGTAGCCAGGCACACCCTTCATTATCCTTCCATTCGTATTTTTAACAATTTAATTATTGAGCTCACTTTCAGAAACAGTAGTTGCAAAACATTAAAATTCTGTTTTACTGTATCACAAGCTTATTTGGAATATTAAGAACGCGCAGAATCTCTCATAAACCATAACATTCTCTAAATAATTGATCGATAATTGATTTGATATACTATTCACATTAAGCCTATATTCATATTATATAGAAACACGTGTAAAGAAGCCAAACTACAGTTATCAACACAAGTGTTAGACAAACACATTCCAAGCATAGAGAATAGTGCTCAATATATATTTGTTGCAAAGCTATTTTCCATTAGAGATTCAATCAGTCGATCTAAAAATAGTTCTTCAGCTGAAATAACTTATTAATTAAGAATCTCTTAATAAATGTGGGAATGTTAATGTAATTATATTTAGTCAAATATTGGAGTGATAAGAACGCTCATTCTAAATATTTTATCCATCAATATGTAAATGTTAAAGCCTCAAATTTGAAGTCGCATTATGTTTCACTATTGAAAAAACCTTTATTTTATTGAAAAATATAATTTTATGCTTTATTATTTGTTTGTCTAGCAATTTGTTTTCAAACATTTTGATCACAATCACAACCATTACTAATAAAGTTATATATCATTGTTTTTTATTCAATATCTATTAACACACCTCTCAATTGACTAAATATTAAATAAACGGTTGTGTTATATCATTTATTCGCCGTATTTTCTAACAGTTATTAAATGACATAATAATGGATATTAAATTTGCATGGAGTTTGTTTATAATAGTGTAACGAATCCTACTTTGGGTATACGGTATAACAAAAGAGACTTTTTAGTTTATTTCTTAGAGATATCATTTGTTTGGCATTTCCTCAAATGCATATCTTTGGATCATAGGAAAATTTTCAATGACAAACTTGTTAATCTTTCCTCAAATTTAATTTCATCACTTTCATAACATTATGAAACTATTGATTTTGGTTGTAATTTATTATAATATTAGGCATATTATATTATATAATATTATACAAGTATTTGTATAACAGTTATGTAAATCTTTTCATAACTTTATATTAAAAAGTTTATAGTGTCTAGTTGTGAATTTCTTAAACTTTTGCTCAACTCGATTATTTTAGAGTTTACCGTCCTCTTATAAAAATTTGGCTCATTTCTACAAATAAATGATAACTGAAAACTGTCAAAAAACTCGTGTTTCGCTTATAGCTTAATTTTCGGAGTGCTGGTGGCGTGCTTGTTTCTAGGGGTTATATAAAAGTTCATTTTCCGGAACTAATACTCCTCTTGGGAGCAAGTTATTTAAATCAATATTACCTCCCTGTTTGCTCTCAATTTGAATAACAATTTTTGATAGTTCTTTAAAATCTTCACATTCGACAAAATTGAACAACCTTAAATCTAGCACATTACAATGCTGCAGATTTCGCGTCTTTTCATTATCCGAATGTAATTTTTTGAAAAACGTATGAATTTGTGGATATTTTCGTTTTTACACTTATCATAACTTTTGAATCTACTTGTTCGGTCTTAACCAACATGGTTGATGATCAGCTCATTTGATATTGTCACGCTTATTCTTAACGTGAGACAATTCTATGGGATCGCTTTCAATCCCCACACACTGGAAATTAAGTGTTGAGTCTAAGACTTGATTAAATTCCAGTCTGAGGATGTTAATTTTACAAGATGTATATATATAGGTATAAAAATTTACTTGTTTAGATTTTAGTTAAAAAAATAACATGGTCTACTGTTTGACTTGATTTGATGTTCCTGATATCCTGCAGATTGTGTTGGGACGTTTTTTATTTAATTAAAGTAAACACACAATAGAATCTTTGTCAAAACAAATTTTATTTAAGCTCTCAAAAAACACAAATATGTTTAACAATACTTTTTCTTAAAATTTTTTGCGATCAGGAGTACAACTTTGCTACTGCAAAAGAAGGAATGCCTCTTATGTTATTTCAGTCGACTTTATATACCCTAGTGCCTAGCATTTTCCCACTGAAAAACTTTTCACAATTTGTTCAAAAACAGTCCAAAGTATTCTCAGTTCGCAAATATTTTTGTTACTTTGACTATCCAATGGTCAATGTATTCAAAGTTTCTATTTGTTTATGTATATCATTTTTGTTAGTTTGACCATACAGTGATCAAAGCATTTAAAGTTTCTATTTGTTTATGTATAATAGTTCTGTTACTTGACCATCTAATGGTCAAAGTATCTAGTTTTTATTTTATATCTGTTAAACTAAAGGTTATAATTAAATTTATGAGCGTTCGTGCGTACGTGTGTGTGTGTGTGTGTGTGTGTGTGTGTGTGTGTTTGTATGTTTATTTTTTGACAATATTTTAATGATGATAGAATATCAACTTCTCAGTTTATATTTGTATTAAGTTGCTAGAAATAAATTTCTTATTGTTTATTAGAGGGGATGCCTTAAGTGCTTTAATTTCTGTATGTAAATGTTAGCAATAGATAACTCAAATACTTAACTCTTTAGAATTACTTGTAAACATCTTCAAGCAGTTGATTTACTCTCTATACATTACTAACTTGATGTAATAAATATGGACACGTTAATTTTTGTGACACGAGATAGTTCTAAGTCTGAAAAACTTGAACTAAATCTTTTATGTAGAATTTTTCACATGATGTTAGTTTCCCGGATTGAAGAAATTTGGAATCTTACATTGAGGCTCCTGATTTAAATTTATTCAAACAGGAAACCTGAGTGACATGAAAGTTTTACACTAAAGATTTAGAGTTTTTTTATAATTGGAACCATTCTATTTGATGGAGAGATAGGCGGAATAAATTTTAATCTTACACTTAAGCCACTGATTTCATTTATCCCTTACCTATTTCTCTATCAAAGGGTCTAAGTAAATACACTCTAATTTTTCAAATTCTCGAACATAGACAAAGTCTGGACTAAAGCAAGTGTGGATAAGTATGTTCCCGACGTCGTAAACGCATTATTTATAAATCGTTGGACTCGTCTCTCATCGAAGGTCAACACGGAAATTCGGCTTTTTTCGATCTAAAAGTCGAATTTCGATTTGAGCTTTGTTTAGCGAATAGAACAACAAACTGAAGAAAATTAAACATAGTCAGTACGGAAACTAACTTAACCCTTCCAAGACTAAGATGGGACAAACTGTCTACCAAGCTAATTTTAATTAGTTTAAATCACGAACGCATTCATCAATTGACGTTAAACTTTTAGACATTATTTGTTGAATAGTCTTTGCTGAAATTGAATATCGTTTTTAAAATAAATAAATCATTGAAATGATTTGCAAGCAATTTGACGCACTAAGTGTAATCACATTTTGCTGAAAATGTCAAAAGTGTAATAAATATGCTTGTTTGAATCATTTAGAAAAGGTAACAAAAATATTTTTTAACCATTGTGATTGATATGAATAAATTACTTAATCGTCATATTTCTTCAAATCTAAGAAAGAAACGTAACTAAAATCACATTCAAATTCAAATTAATCAAGGTTCAAATTGGTAGACAAATTGTCCCATCTTAGTCATTGATGTATGCAAAATATTTTAGACTTGGAAGGGTTAATCTATTCAATCTATAACTTTTCGCTGGGCAAGTCAATTTTAATGTGGTTCTTTTAAGTGTGAATAAAAACTCCCCTGATTATATAAAATATGTTAAATTTTAAAAACTACAATTAAATAAAAAGTTTTAGAAGAAAATTCTAGTTTTCATGAAATTTTCAATTGAGGTGTAAAATAAACTCAATGTTTACGTAATATTTTTTTTTATTGAACCAGTGTTAATATTTAGTCTTAATTTTTATTTTCAACTCTGAGAACAAATCAATCTATTATTTAAAATAAATATTATTTAATAATTAGTTTATTGACTAATTGAAATGCCGTTAGTTTAGAAGAGAGAGAATAAAAATTCAGAAAATTCATTAAATTGAGAGCCCAGGGACGTAAGATGTCGGCAATTATGAGAGGTTGGTGAGTATTGACGGTCATTTTTGAATATTTTATCAATATTTTTTCAGCCATTAGTAAACCGACTTATATCTACAATAAGTTGATTTGGGTCAACTTTTTAGTGTTGATCGCCTCACCAAAGAGACGTATGCTACGTTTCTGGAGGAGAGTGATCCGCCGTATATCGCGCAACACTACGAAGACGGCAATGTTCTACTGCTGCACAATAACCGTCAGGCAAATAGTTCAAACTACGTGAGAGAGTGGATAACAGCCAATATTGGAAATGTCGAAGAATTTTTATCCCTCATCCAAGGTAATTTTGATAAAATAGCCATGATTTAATAATAACTTAAATTTTTTTAGTCTTTCTTCTGATCCAAATCTGGATGAGAATGTCGGGTCAATGATCAAACGTTTAGTGAGAAGTGAGAGGCCTTTTATCACATCTGAACAGGATTTAACCGATGCTTCGCGTGCTTCTCGTGAGAAGATGTATGACGTTTCCGGGTGCCGATTTTTTTTATAAATTTGGTTCAATCCATGCATCGTCGTTTGGAATCTGTTCGCGAGGCTCTTGGAGGCCAGACTAGATATTAATTCTTTGAAATTCTTGTTTTTTAAATAAAATTTGATTTGACTCATTCACTCTGTTAATATTTTTATTTAACCCTTCGTCACAACTGTGGGGTAAAATGTTCCCAAGTTTGACTTTAAAAATCTCGCTAAAATCAACCGAATGTCGTCATTTCTTGAAAATTTAGCTATTCCTCAGTCATATATCTGACTATAAATCACAAAAATCCTGGTTAATTTGGAATTATAACTTTATTTCAAAAAATTATTTTCTGGCAACATATCTTTGTGAGGACAGAAATTCCCCCTAATATCGCAGTGCTTTGTGTTTACTATATGTGTCGCAGCGCTGTAATGTCGCTACTAGCAATTGAACAGCTGATGACGCTGTAGTAGATAATAACTAGAATTAAATTAATTAATTAATGAAAACATTAAAAATAAGGACTAACTTTCATTCTGAAAACATTCCGGACTAACCTGGAACAGATATAAAGCGTGGAAGACGTGGGGTAACATTTTACCCCACAGTTAATTTTACGTTTTCAGAAGTTGTGACGAAGGGTTAACACTCGTATTGATTACCGTATCCTGGCTATAGTTACGGTGTTTCTCAATAATATGGACTTAGGTTTAACATGAATAATAAATCAAAATTAACTATTAATCATTTGTTTAGGGAATTTTTATGAAATCGAGTTTGAGAGGTTCCACGCGTATATTAAGATATTTCCATAAAGCTTGTAATACGGTAAGAAAGAATTTTCGATGTCTTGTAACAGTAGTTTCTTGAAGTAAGTTCAAACTTGAAATTGTTATGAATACTAATTAAAAGATGATCGAACGGAAATACACATATTTGTCAATATATTATTTGTAAATATATATAAAATGAACCACGATAGATATTTCCCCATTAATTAGATGCAAAAACTATTAATATGCATAATAATGTACATTAATATTGAATTAGGTACAAACCAGTTTTGTGTGATTTATAACTCACTCACAAGTACTATAGTATTCATAAAACATTGTTTTTGTATTTAACTAATCACAAAATATCACACAGTTTATCATTTGAAATTTACCAGTAATTATCTGAAAAATACGCGTTTAATCATTATTTCACTCAAATGTTCTACTTTGTAACAAGTAATCTCTTGACATATCAACCATTTTCGAGAAATAAATTATAATTGAAAATGTAATTTGAAAATGTAAGAATCATCTATAATACATTGGGGAATCTAAAATTTTAATCTATACTCTATAGCATCATAATTTATAGCTTGATAGGAAAAGCAAAATCCCAAATCTCTGAACTTTAAAATTTGCTTCGAATTGAAAAATCTAAGAACACTATTTTATGTGACGAACCAGATTTCGATTTTATTCAATTATTTATAGGTATAAAGTCTGTTTCAAGTTACGCAACTTAATATATATATTGATATGTAGAATATTCTGCATAATGACTTTGCTTTTAATACTCAATATCACATTTATTGTTACTGTAAAGTTGGAGAGTATGTAAACTGCTCAAAGCTATCTAATTCCTAATATCTTATTTTCACATAAAATTCCATTGATGCTTGAATTTTCATGACTTTCTATTAGCATAATAACAATTCAATTTCTGATAATTTTAATATGTAACTAGAGAATGTAAAAATAACTCAACAAATGATCAATTTTGATATGAAAAGATTGAACAAAAACCATTCGATATTCACCCATAATTCCTACATAGCCTGACTAATTATTATTTTATGCTTTGATAAAAAGAAATTTAATTTCACTTCAACACTATCAAAGCAATTTGATACTTTTCGCATTAGATTTGTCATCAAATCTGAATTGCATTATACTAGAAGAGTAAGAATAGCTTTAATTAGATGATCAAGCGATAGAATTGATTATTACATCATATCTTCATTATTCAAACTATCCTAATATAATCGTACAAATTCATAGCGAAATTCAAAAAATGTTTTAGACTTTAGACTTCCTGTTTTTATGCTCTAGAAAATAAACCATATAGAGTGTTTGAAACATTTCAAACTTCGTATCAGGTTAAAAATACGTGACTTGTTGAATGAAAACATCTAAACTTTTAACTCGAGTTTAATCTTGTTATTGACCGTCCATCATATAATATACAATATCTGTATTGAAAGATTTACTTCTGTTTGCTGCTTTTCAGCTTTCATACTTTTCATTTCATACATGTTTTGATAGATGTCAAGAACTTGTAGTTTGGCAGGAAAAGTAAAATTCTAAATCTTTAAATTTTTCAAATTTGCTTTAATTGAAAATCCTGATAATCCACTTATAAGATAACCCGGTTTCACATGACATAAACAAAATTTTGATCTCAAATTTTATTAAATCGTATCTAAGCTTCAAGTCTGTTTCAAGTTAGGTAGCAATACATATATTAGTATGAAGAATATCCTGTATAATGTCTTCGCTTTTTATATAATACTCGACATAACGTTTACAGTCAATGAAAGAGTTGAACAATATAAAACTGATCAAAGTGTCGCAATTCCTAACATTTGTCATATTCTACATCAAATTAAATGAATGCATGAATTCTGTCATAACTTTCTATTAGAATAACAACAATTTGTAAAAACTTTAATACGAAGCCAGAGGATACAGAAGAAGCTCAACAAATATTAATATTAAGGTGAAAGCGTTAAAGAATATTAAATAAATTCACACGTATTTCCTTCTTGGCCTTAACAAAATAGTAACTAATATTTGTTTTGGTTAGGATGAAGCAAATTTACATTTGATTTGAAGACTTTCCAACAAATTGATCATCTTCCACATTAGATTTCTCATAAGGCTTGTCTCACATTGAGTTTGAAGACTAAGAATAACTCGAAATAGATAATCAAGTTATAGAATGGTTTCACTTTATCTACATTTCACAAAGAAGACAGTCTATTGATCAAGTTGCTTTTCATATTTTCTCACATTATCCTAACAATTGTACGAATTCATAACAGCTTAACGTACGAAAACTGATAAACCTATTCAAATACATATACATCGGCAAAACCAAGAATTTTCTCGTTTTCATTTATTTGGTAAAAAATCGATATAAATAGTCAAACTGTGTGTGATCAATATTTTCTGCTTTGAGTTATTCACTAAATTCATCATCAATTTTATTATTTTTCATTGTTCAAAACTGCGATATTTTAATAATTAATTATAGATTAATAAATATCAGAAGTGACATTAGATTAATTGATAACTAGAGTTGTGATTACAATTTTTGGATTGAGGCTGAAACATGAAATTAAACGCTTTCATTTTGTCAAGTACTCTGAACGCTTTGATTCGATGAAACAATGTTGAACATTGAACAGTTTAAATTTCAATTAGATCACTTACCAAACTTTTGATGACATTCAATCTCTCCGGAACAATTTGAATTGATTAAACTACCTTTGTAATAAAAGCAATCTAAGCGACTATTTAGAGTGAGAAATACCTAAGACTGCCTTTGCAAAATCCAGATTACATTATAAGGGTCTGCAAGTTTGAAAAATCAGTGTTTCGACCCACTCAGATTGTGCTGCTCAACTTCTGATCTACATTTCCAGATCCACACAATTTGTAGACGATGTTTTTCCAGTATTGAGAGCTCTTATAGTATAATTGAGCACAAGTTGTACATTTTTTTACCCATGCAAAGAATTACTTTTAAGTGTTCCATACTTTTCATCTTCAATCTTGAAATGCATTGGTAGCTATCTTATAAAGCACTCTAAATGAAGAACTTTCTAAGATATCTTATTAAAAATTATATTGATTTCAAGCATCCAAATAACTCATCATCAACACTTATCTAAAATTGAATTTATTTTCGCTTAAATTTCATTCATAAAGCATGTCTCAACCTAAAAGCCAATTACAAGGAGTGTTCAATTTTTGTGCTAAAAGATATACCATCAACCATAAATTCAATCGATTATAAGCTTGGTACTAAATATTAGTTAGATAAACCCTAATATAAATGCTGTGATTATACTTAATGGTTTTTAATGTATCAGGGGTTCACAAAGAAGTTGTCTGTCTGATTACTAGTAAAATCAAATGGCAAGTTTATATTTCGATTACTCTATCCGAGTTCACTGATGTTAACATAAATCTTAACATGGACTTCTATTCGTTCGATCTCTTATAAGTGATTTTACAAAAGTTGATCATAAATGAGCAGATTATTTCTGAAGATTGAAGAAACCAACAATGCAAGTGAACTGACAATAACTACGCTCTACTTTTGTTGTTTATATTCCGTGTCGATAATTCATTATAACAAAAATTTCGAAATCGAATTCTTAAACGTTGCAGTTGTTATTGGTAAATTTTTATCAGTATGACAGGCTTAAAAAGTTTAAAAACATTTTCGATTGACTAACTAGTCAACTCTTTTTTAAAACTATAGCAATTAAAATTAAATATCAAATTTTGAACTCAAAAAGGTCTTTAACGCACCAACCAAGCTTTCATTTACATATAGTTTTTTCTGATAACCAAGCTTAGTTCATTGATATTATGTTGAACATCCTGATCTGAATAAGTGAAAAATATAGAGCTCGCTGTTATGTTTTTCAAGATTTTATGTGCAAGAAAAAATTAACGTGAAAATAGTAAAAAATGCAAGCAGAATTTTACTATTAGCTATGCATCGAACAGATTCTGCTCATATTGAAGTTTGAATGCCTGTGGAAAACTAGTTGAATACATTTATCATTTCGAAATAGTTTTTCAGTTTGAATTTTGATGATTTGAAGTTTAACAAACTGCTTTACACTGGAGTGATTTGATTAAAAAGGTTAAAGCGTTATTGGTTAAAGGGAGCATGACGCATGCAGAATTCTAGAGATTTTAGAACGAGAATTTTCCTTTTAATAAAACGTATATATTTGTGCTTAATTTTATTTATAGATAAGTGAGTACAAGTTCTGTAATAACAGATTGAGCTAATAAAACTTCTTACAATGTTGAACAACCAGAATTTCGATTTTCAAATTTAAACTCTACCTGAGATTATTCCTACAATCATGTTAGACAACGTGTTACTAATATATGGCCTGAAAAACTTTGACAGACGAATAATTAATAAGATATTCTCCATATTCACTTTGTTGTTCATATGTTTTACGATAATCAAAGTCGTGCTAATTATCAGAATCGAAGACACTGTTAGTTTAACTGTAATCAAAGTCCTTCTTTGCTTTACAGTGGTGTCAACTTTCACGTCTTATGTCTATATTAAGGAAAAATCTTCGCTTCTATCACTCCTGAAAACAAAACTCGATAGTTACAGTAAATATGTATCCACAACTGAATCCTATGAATATTCACCCATTTTGGCGATAATCGTGATATCAAGCGCAACTGGTCTCACACTTCTATTCCGTCATAATTATCATCACACAAATAAAGTATTCGAAGAGCCGATCGAACACTTGGAGTATAAGACAATTTTACAAATCAATACTGATTTAAGTATCATATTTAACTGTATTTTCATCTATGGCTGGAAAATAATTTTGCACTTAATTCATCATAACATTTATGGACAATATTTATCGCTGTTAAAAATGTTTATTAAGCAACTCGAAAGACGAATAGAAATACCAACTGTTCACGTGATTGATTCAACACATCGAACGATTCTTGATTTCATTCGTTTTAAAAGTAATATCAGTCGAAATATGCGTTTTATTAAGTATTTCATCAAAATAGATATAATCATATATTTTATACTCTATCTATCCTTATGTGTAGATTCGTTAATTGTCTTGAATTTTCGCGCGTTGCTAACGCTCTTCTGTTTAATTGTTTTACTGTTTACTTATCACGTTTGTCTTCAGTCGATTTCAACCAAAGTTAAGTTTAGCGAAACATTAATCAAAATTCTGATCAACAATTGGGGCGAAGTTATTACCAATGATATCATAAAAGTTCATTGGGTTGTCCTGAGACGAACGACCGATCAGTTTGAAAATTTCCCGTAATTCGTGTATAAAATTGGAATTTAGTCAAAGAATGCTTTGACTCTGTTCTGATTCTATCATTGTGAAGATATGCTCAACAGAAATATTTTGCACATTGTGAGAGTGTTTTTATTTCTGTCGATTGTTCAAATGAAAACTTACCAGGGAACAGAAGTATTTATCACAAGTGTTAGATTTATTTTGAACTTGAATTCAAGCTAAATATTTTGATTTGAATACAAAATCATTGAACTTCAACAACAAAATAACTAAGGAATGTTTTTCATTTAGCTTGTGGAACTTTTGGTTGTCAAATGTTCGTTACCTTAAAAATCTTTACTATGTGTCACAAAATAGCTTAGAACAAAATCTTGATTCGCATCCTAAAATTATAGTTTCGAAATCAAACTTCATTTCAAATTTCAAACTCTTGACTTGAGCTTTTGCCTTGTTTAATTTTGCCTTTGATAGATTAATCACATGACTTCGATACCTACATTTACTGAAATATTCACCTCTTCCTATCGCTGATTTCGCTTCTGACGCATTTGTTATTCAATATGTTTTATCAGATATCAAGTATTTGCTGTTTGGCAGTGCAAAGCAAACATTGTAAAATCCCTTGGCTCCAAAATTTGCTTCGATTTGTAAATTCTGAGAAAATAGTCATAAGATTGCACAATCTGCCATGACGTGAACTAAATTTTTAACTAAAATGTGTCGAATCATTTGGGAGTTTGAGGTCTGATTCGAGTTAGACAACTCCATTTCATACAAACATTATTTGATGTGTAGAATATTGTCTAAAATGGTTGAGCCATATCTTTCATTGTGATTAACACAAGTTTTAAAGTTACTGCAAGACTTAGAGAGATTGTGAAGATTGTTTAATATTGGTCACTTTCTAAGACCAGTTTCGTTCATTACTTTATAAATTTGTGCGTTTGCTAAACCAATATGTTTTAGAGAACATAACCCGAAGTTGTTTCAAACATTTACAGATGTGAAGGTTTTGTGTTATTATAGTAATACTGAGTATTAATCAGTTGAGAAACCAAATTGATATCAATTGAGAGAATATTAAATTGCCATATTATAAAAGCACGAATAATCTAAAAATGTTATGAATATATTGAGATCTTTGTCAGACGATAGCAATGTATTTAGCGTCTTCTTGAAGGACAGTTAAATAGCAATATCCAAAAGTTGAATAAATGAGTTTCCTTATAACCGATGACCACTTCTAGTGGCAATAATTGACATCAAAATCATTTTGGAATACAGCTAGTTCATATTTGACAGTTTTGGGGACCTATTCATCAGATTATACCTTCCTTAATGACATGGACTAAATTTTTAAAACATCTATAAGTTTGAAGTTTGCTCCGAGTTAGTTGACCACAAATTTGTAATAATATATAGAATATTGTGTATAATGACTGCTTTCTCTTTCATGATCAATATTGTTATCTGCAATCATTTCAAAAGTTGGAGTATGAACATTGCTCGGTTATTATTTCTAATATTTGTTATATTTCATATGAAATTAGATGAAGGCTACAATGCAATCATGTCATTCTAGTAGCTTGACAGTGACAACTTACTTTGTAAATTACCCTATTGTGAGATCAAAGATCCCTTTCTGATCTGACAAAAGTTGATCATTTGATTATTTCAAGTTTAATTTTTTATACACAGAACTGAAGTATATATAATGGATGGACCTTTATCTGTTGCATTCATTCAGCTCTGAATTTTCAATTGTCATTAACCATATTTTTCAAAAACAGTTCATATTATATGCATATTTAGCATTATTAGAAACAGTAAAAGAACTTTTGAGTGTGAAGTTTAAGAAATTCACGTTTATCAAGCCAGAAACAAATCTTTGACTATCTCACCCAATACACCTAATAATGTTACATATGATAGAAGGATTAGTCACTCGACCCTCCCAGACTGTTCTGATCGAAGCCTGATTGGTACTTGAGAATCCGCACACATTATAGACAACATTTTTGCCAGTGTTGGAGCTCTCATAATTCAGTATGAGATGTAAGATTTTTTGATTCTCAAAAAACACTTACTTTATAATGTTCACTTATTTTAATCTTCAAGTTCACTCTTGAAAAATATTAACAGCTATCTGAAGATGCATTATTAGATAAAGAATTTTATTAGGAATCTTATCTTGAATTACAATTAGTTCAAATAACCAAGCATAACTTCATCAATAGTTATCTCAAATGGAATATTCTTCCTATTTAATATTATTCATCAAGTTAAATATTTAATAATCAATCATGAAGTAAAGCAATTTTTATACTTAAAATCATCGTTAGACACGAATTCTGTTAATTATGAACTTCACACTATATAATGTTAGACAGTTAAAAGAATTAATCTATAAAATAAGTCATCTTTTAGTTGAAGTCAAATGAGTGCTACCCTTTTGATGTTTGTTCGTTCTGAAAGTCATTTTCAATGTTTAACCACACCTGTAGATGACATTTTTCGAGAGTTGAACGCTTTCACAGAATAATTGTGCGCAAGATATGTCTTTTGCAGTTCACACTAACAATTATTTTAAGTGCGCTATCATTTCATCTGATGCTTTTGAAAAACAATAATTCGTTTAGAATCGCTAAAATTGAAGAACTTCTGACATTTTATCAGTAATTGCATTCATATCAAACAATCATACATCACTTCAGTGTTTATCCTAAATGCAATATTCGTTCAATCAAATATCATTTATTATGTTAGACAAATAATGAATCATGCAGTGTGGCAATATTTATACTAAAGTGATCGTTTGAATTAATGTCACATCTGTACTAACCCTTTGGATGTATGTTTATTGTTTCCGACAGTGATGTTCGATGTTTAATCAAACTTATACATGATATTTTCCCAGTGTTGAATTCTCTCGTAGAATTACTAACAACAACATATAATCTTTTGTAAATTAGATTAACAAATGTTTCCAATGAGCTAACGTTATCATGTTCAACATTTGAAAAACATTCATAATTGGTTCAGCATCGTTAATAATCATTGGGGTATAAGATGTAAAAGACTACTATTCGCGTAGAGAATTACTTTCAAATGTTCAATATTTTCATCTGAGTTCAGTCTTGATAAACATCGATATCTATCTTAGAAATCATTAATAAATGAAGGATAGTTTGAGATATTCATCAAGAGTTATACTGATGTCAAACAGTTAAGTATCACTCCAAAATTTTCCTTATATTTAACGACTCCATTCAAATTTCATTCATTTACCATGATTGTTACTATAAATTAATTACGAAGAATGGCAAGTTGTATACCCAATATTTAACATTAGACATGAATTCTCTTGATTTTTAGCATAACTATATATTGTTAGCTTAATACTTCAGCCTATAAAATAAAATTAAGTCATCTTTTTTATTTGTGTCAGACCAGTACACATACTTTACATGACTACTCCTTCCAACAGATATATTCAATAATCGCGAATTGTTGTCTGGAAACTCAGCCTAATTCCAACCTTAATAGAAACCCATTTAAGTGTCCCAGACATGAGTCTTCTCAATACATTTCATCAATGTTGTAGTAATGGGCGTTTACTATGAACTACCTGTCTGATTTGCAGTGGAATGAGATAGCATTACTATATTTCGAAATCTCTGTCTATTCACAAATAACTATAAATCTTGGTATAGAATTTTATTCGTTTCTTCTTCTAAGATCTTTCAAAATGATGCTTAATTAAGCAGATATATCTAAAACTTAAACACTAATTTCGAGAGTGATTCGGAAAATTCGTGGTGTAACATAGAAGGATATTTTACGTCATGTTTGCATCTGTAGTTTCAATATATC
>JAEMBT020000118.1:0-22222 GCA_018873245.2 Archegozetes longisetosus
AAACCACAATTTCAAATTCGGCGGTGAGGTTCGCCTTATACGGATGTACACCGACCGCCTCGGCGGAACGACATACACCTTCTCGAACCTGAACGCATTTTTGGCGAACACGCCTTCGTCCGTTCAGTATCTGGGCGACGTAAGCGCGCCGAGCCCGTTCAACGACGGTCTGACCGGAACGCGGCTCGCGAAGCAGGAATATTACATCGGCTACGCACAGGACGAATGGAAACTGACGCCGGGCTTTACGCTCAGCTACGGCCTGCGTTACGAATATTATGCGCCGCTTCGCGAAGAGAACAACGGACAAGTTCTGTTCGATATGGAAACCGGAACGATCCGGCCATCGAACGAGCCGGCGTATCGTTCGTCAAAAACGAATTTCGGCCCGCGCGTTGCTTTTGCTTGGAGTCCGAATGTGACCAAGGACGGAATGTTTTCCGGCGGCAACACGGTTTTCCGCGGCGGATTCGGCATTTACTACGGTCCGGGACAAACGGAGGACCAGGTCCAGCCGATCGAAAGCGACCGCATAAGCTCCACGATCACCGGCGGACCGCTGCTCGCGTTCCCCGCGAACATTCCCGCGATCGTAACGAATTTCAACAATAACCCGAACAACCGCAGCTATCAGCCGCGTGCGTATTCGCCGAATTACAAGATACCGGAACAGATCTATCAATATACATTTTCGTGGCAGCAGCGCTTGCCCTACCGAATGGTTTCGACAGTCGCGTATGTCGGAAGCCAGGGGCCGCAACCTGTTTCTCAGAAGCGTTGCGAACCGCATTCTGCCGGGTATGACGGTCATTGAGAACGGAACGGCGTTGCCGACCGGTTTCGGCATCATCAACCGCGTGAATGCAGGCGGACAGGTCGTCGGCGTAAACACGGTTCGGGAGTTCAGCATTCTGGACGGAACATCGGTGCTGAATCCGTACGCCGAGATCGATTACAAAACCAGCGGCGGCGATGACAGCTACAACGCGCTGCAGCTTTCGCTTCAGCGAAGCTTTGCGACCGGGCTGACGATGAACATGCAGTACACGTACGGCAGCAGCCGAGGATTGAGCAGCGGTTCGAACGAAGCCAGGACATCGGCGGCTCTCGAAGATTTCGAGGCTGACCGCGGCCGCAACAACTTCGACGTTCGGCATACGTTCAACATCAGCGCGCGCTTTATGAACTACCGTTCGGAAGGTCAAAAGCGTTCGATCTGGGCAAGGTTGGCAACGCCATAGCGGGCGGATGGCAGATCGGCGGCATCGTTAACGCGCGAAGCGGTGTTCCGGTAGAGGTAAATATAGTGCGTCCCGATGTGGTCGTCCAATGTCAGGCGGCCGGCGGATGTCCGAACGGAGCTGGCGGGTTTTTTTGCGAACGGTTTCGTTGCGAATCTGCCGAGTTTCGGTTCAAGTTTTCCGGCATTGCCGCAGGGCTTTGTCGCCGTGATCAATACACCGGGCGGCGGAAATTCGCGCAACGTTCGCCGGCCGGATCTGATCGCCGGAGTTGATCCGTATCTAGATAACGACCGAAATTTCCTCAACCCGGCGGCATTTGCCGTACCGGAACCGGGAACTTTCGGCAACCTTTCGCGAAACGCGTTCGACGGGGCCGGCGTTCACGCAGTTCGACCTGACACTTTCTAAAAGATTCAGGTTTAGTGAAACGATGAATTTCGAATTTCGCACGGAAGTATTCAATGTTTTCAATCGAGCGAATTTTGCAAATCCGTCGGCACGTCTCAATAATGCATTGCCCGGCCTGAGTTACAACTCAACGACGGGAGAATATTCGGCCAGCACGTCGAACGTCGTCCAGCCGGGCGAAGCCTATTCGCAATCGGCGGCCGGTTCAACGTTCGGCCTGCTTCGTTCGACCGTCGGCCGCACCGTCGGACTCGGTTCGAACCGGCAGATACAGTTCGCGTTCAGATTCAATTTCTGAGGCGCGTTCACCGCAGCAAAAAAGGCGGGCCGTCGCGGCTCGCCTTTATTTTAATCGCTATCGTCGGAACCGTATTTATCGAACAACCGCGGCTTTTCTTTTTCGCTTTCAATTTTTTCGATGTAGTCGCGGATACGTTCGTTCATGCCGTCTTCCGCCTGTTTTGCCTCGTCGCCGACAACTCCTTCTTCTTCGTATTTTACCGCTAGGGCCTGGCCTTCTTAAGATCCGCGATCGCGGCTTCGTCGTCACTCATAAAATGCTTCATCGCCCCGGAAATATATAGCATCACTTTGGCGGGTTCTTTCGCGGCCTTGTCTTTCTGTAATTTTTCGACCAATGATAGGGAGCGCTTTCGGGCGGCTAAAGCCTTGTCCGCCGCACCATTCTTTCCATAATGATAACCTTCGGTTCGGTAGAATAGTTCCCACCATGAATCATCGCGGCTGAGAACCGTATAGACTTTTTCCATTATCTCTAAACGTTCGGTGATCGGAACCTCTCGATACTCCTTGAATTTTTTCGATACCTTGATGTCGGCGAGAACTTTTTTCAATTCCGGTATCTTATCCGCGGGGATCTTTTCATAATCCCACATGTAGGTTGCCAGGTGGCATTTCTTGCAGATATAGAACGCCTCGCTTTCGGTTGCCGGCTAAAATACCCATTGATATTTCGAAGGCCACGAATAAATGTACGAACCGTAGCTTCCCCAGACCTGAAAGGTGTTGTTTTCCTTATCGATGGGACAGATAAAATCTTTCGGAAACCAAGTTGTCGCAAATGCGGCTGTGGACAAAATACATATGAGCAGAGAGCTCATGACCAAGTATCGTGATCGGGGCATAGGTTATCTCCTTCTTAACTTACTTAGTTCGTATCCGCTTTTTCCTTGCGCGGGTCGTAGGGTTCGGCCTGATATTTTTTAACGGCATCCTGTGCTCCGTCGTATGTGTCGCCGAGTTCCTGTGCGCGTTTGTATGCTGCGGAGGCCCGGACGCGGTCGCCTTTTGCGTCGTAGGCATTTCCCATTTTAATATTCGCCCAAACGACAAGCCATTGCGGCTGACGGTCGCCGCCGAGCGTCGCCTTGAAATTATCGACGGCCAGGTCGTAATTTCTCTGGTCCAGGTAAAGCAGGCCGAGGTGATAATAGATCCACGAATTATTTCGGTCGAGTTTCAAAGCGGCTTCGAACTGCTGTTGAGCTTCGACATAATTTCCCTCTTTGAATTGTTCGATGCCGCGGCGGGCGATCGACGAAACGCGGAGGTCGGGCGATATCCGAAGCAGTTTGTAATTCGGATCGATAACAACGGCGATCGGCATTCCGGTCGATTCGATATTAAAATCGGCGCTCGTGTCGTCCATCTGGATCGTTTCGGTTTTCAGTCCCGAATTTCCCTCGGAGCGAAGCTGAACATCGACCGGCAGTCGAAGATTGTCGTAATTTTGCCGCACGGTTCCGCGGGCGATAAATTTGCCGTCGCGCGTTCGAAGTATCATATAATCGACGTTAAATTCGGGTACGCCGGTGCCTTCGACCCAGCGGGCAAAGAAATAGCGCAGGTCTTGGCCGTAGATCTGTGACGCGAGTTTTTCGAAATCGTAGATCGATGCGTTCTTGTTGCGATACTCCTGGAGGAACGTCCGTAGCAGCAGCGTAAATTTTTCATCGCCCATCGTGTCGCGCAAAAGCCTATAAACCAACGCGCCTTTTGCGTACATTATGTATTGATAGGCGGCGGATTGATCGTCAAGATTTGCCGGCGCACGCAAAAGCGACGACGTTTGTTCGAACGTCAGCGATTTTTCCAAAAGCTCGCGGCGAAGGTCATAAAGCCGCGCGCCGTTCAACGTACTTTCGCGAAGTTCGTAGGCGCTGTATCCGGCAAGTCCCTGCGAAAGCCACGCGTCGTCGAACGACTTCAGCCCGACGGTCATTCCCCACCACTGCGTCGCCACTTCGCGTTCGAGGCGTTCGGATGTGATATCGCGGTTTTCCGCAAAGATGCGCCGGGCTATCATTATCATACCGGGCGACGAGTAATATTCCAGGCTTTCGTCATCGATCTCAACGATCATCAGACGATTTCCCATATTCGACGGGCCGAATCGTTTTGTGTAATATTCGAGCGCCTTGCCGAGCGTTTCGGCGTAATCCTGAATGAGCGTGTCGTTGCCCGACCGCGTGTAAAAACTCAGCTCGAATTGTCCCATCCGCACCGTCCGCGGGTTATAGCGTCCGTAGGCGATGGTGCCGACAAGCGACGGTTCGGAGCTTACAAAGTTGAATTTTCCTGCGGAGGCGACCGTCGGTGTGCTGCTGAAACCTACGGCCTGAAAACCGCCCGGCAGCGTTATAGTTATGTTCGACGTTGCGAGGTCGGCGGCGTAATCGTGAAACGGAAACCACCGCGCGGCATACATCAAATAGCCGTCGTTGTCGCCGATCGATGCGAGCTTCTTGCTTAAAAGCGGTCCGCCGCTGGGCGTATTCAAAACACCGCTGTAAACGAAACGAAGAGTTGCGGGAATGTTCGGCGGCAGATCCATACCGAGATCGACGCGGACATTCGGGCCGAGGTCGGATACGCCGACCTGATCTTGGATGAACGTAACTTTCCCGCGATCCATCGGAGCAGAACTCTTTTTCATCGGTTCTGCGGTAGACGCCTGAACGAGCGAGATGGTTTCCACCTTCAGCGATCCGTTCAGCTCGAATGAAACGGTCCGCGTTTGTTCGAGCGGCACGAACGTCACGTCCGCGGTCGCCTTAATGCTGTTTCCGGCGGGATCGATCGCGGCGTCGATCTTGTAGTGTTGTATGTCAAACTCGGCACGCTGCTGCGCAGCCGCACGCGGAGCAAGGCAAACCATCAGGCCGAAACCTACTGCGAAAAAAAGAAGCGAGTTCGAAAGAAAGGGTCGGGTAAAGTTTCTCATTCGTTTTCCGAAAAGCAGTTTTATATGCGTATGTATGATGTTTCGAAGCAAAAAAGCGTTTGCCTAGCGGACATATATCGGGTTCGATATTATCCATGGCATTGTATCGAACGGTTCACCGAGTTCGTCCAGATATACTTCGACGCGGTAAACGCCCGGTCCGTCAACGGCGATCCGTCCGTTGTTTATCGGTTCGCCGCTGTGATTCGGAACGCCCGCGACCTGGCCGTTCTTGTAAAAGACGATGCGCGCCGGTACCGGTGTTTCGGCCTTTAGCGTAATGCCTTCGGTGAACACGATCTCATCGCCCATAACGGCACCGCCGCCATCGACGCCGAATGTAAAACCGGTCGTGTCGCCGATCACATCGAAACCAGTGTAAAAATGCCTGGCGTGCAACGCCGCCTGTAAAGTCTCGCGGGTCAACGCTTCGTTCGCCGGCAGCAGAAGATGAACCCGTGCGATGCTAAATGAATTCACATACGGATCGATCTTGAACCCGAGCAGCGATTTCCCGGTTTCGTCGCCAAATATGTGCAGACCGATGTTCGAATGGGCGTCGGTTCCCGCAAAAAGTGCGATGTCGCGGTGTCCGGTCGTTTCGTCAAATTTTTGCAAATTAGCATCTGGACGTTCGAACCCGCGTGCGAGCGTCAATCCCGGATACGCCGAAAACGACCATATCAGATCAAAGAACGCCACGAATTTATTGCGCTGTTTTGCGCTTGTGTGAAGGCTGAAAACCTCGATGCCGTCAAAATCCGAATCCCACGAAACGAATCTTTCGGGATATGTTATGTAAGCGAGTTTATTTTCTGAGTGTGCGCGGGAAAGGACCTCGGGCGTCGGAACTTTTCGGAACGATGCGGCGTCCGGGCTGCCGGGAATCAGCAGAAAACGATCGTTCGAGGCGGTGTCGATCTCGTTGCCGCCGACGAAAAGCGTGTTGCCATAAACGCCGTTCAGGGTAAGCGCGGACGTATCGAATTTGTCGGAATAATGTTCAGTCATCACGACAAAATCGAGTCCGTTCTGGTTCGCGGCATCGATCAGTTCGTCAAAACTTCCGTGGCTGTGGCCGCCAAGCGACGAATGCGCATGAATGATGCCTTTTACTTCGCGATACGCGGCGTTCGTCGTCGGCGTTCGCGTACTCTGGAGTGCGGCTATCTTATCCGCAAGCCGCCCGATGCTGTAGCGCCGATAGATGAACGGCACCTGAAGCACGACGACCGCGACGACAAACCCGATGGCGATCCGTTTAACTAATTTCATCAACTTTCGATATCGACCGAAATTGCGCGCGTTCGGCGATCGCTTTGCCGATGGCCACGACCTTTTGATGTTCCGGATGAACCGTGTATCTATCGAGCGCCTCGCGCGAGGCGTATGTCGCGACCAGCGCCGAATCGAACGAGCGGTCAAGCCGCATAACATCCGGCCCGGCGATGAAGCTTTCGATTCCGGGAACCGTACCGGGCAGCGAGCGAAGCGCCGCGATATGTTCGGCCCGCTCGGCGTCGGTCGTTTCGTCCTTGTGTATTTCCAACAAACAATGTGAGTTATCATAATTTCCCCGATCTATGCGGCATACGCCGGCAGAATTTCGGCCAGGGTCCGCGTCAGCAGTTCACGATCTTTTTCAAGATGACGCCGTTCGACCCGAATGCTGCCGACCGAAAGCCGCAAGGCGAATTTGCCGTTGAGTTTTGTGTGCGAAATGTATGCTTCGCCCGATGCGTTGATGCGGTTCATCAGGTCTTCGTTAAGCGCATCGAGATCCGCGACACCCGCCGGGGCGGCGCGAAAGCAGACTAGCGCAAAAGGCACGGGTGCGAGCATTTCGAAATCGTCCGAGCTTTCGACCCATTCAGCAAATTCGCGCGAAAGCCGACAGTGTTCGCGAAGCATTTCCACGAGCCGTTCGCGGCTGAAATACCGCAGCACGAACCAGAACTTCAGCGAACGAAAACGCCGTCCGAGCTGAATGCCGTAATCCATTCCGTTCTTTACCGAATCTTGTTCCGACGTTTTCAGGTATTCCGGCGTGAGCGAAAAAGCATCACGCAGAACGCCGAGGTCACGGCAGTAAAGCACGGAAAGATCGAACGGCGTGAACATCCATTTGTGCGGATTGATCACGATGGAATCGGCGCGTTCCCAACCTTTGAAATTTGCACGCATTTCGGGAATTATCGCCGCCGAACCGGCGTAGGCCGCATCGACGTGCATCCAGATGCCGTATTTTTCGGCGATATCCGCGACCTTATCGACCGGATCGACGCTCGTCGATGACGTTGTTCCGATCGTCGGAATAACGCATATCGGTTTGATGTCCTTTGCAATGTCGGCTTCGATCGCCGCGGCCAGCTTTTCGGGGATCATCTCAAAACGTTCATTGCATTCGATCTTTGAAAGGCTTTCGAGTCCCAGCCCGAGCGTTATCAGCGCCTTGTCGATCGATGAATGAACGTGTTCGGAGCAATAAACACGAAGCAGCGGCAGATCGGCGCGGCCGCTCATCCCTTTTTCACGTATGCCGAAACCGACTTTTTCGCGCGCGGCGGCAATAGCGTGCATCGTCGAAACGCTGGCCGTGTCGTAAATAATACCTTCGACACCGTCCGGCAGCCCGACCATTTGCCGGAACCAATCGAGCACCGTGTCCTCGAGCTCAGCCGATGCCGGAGCCGTCCGCCAAAGCATCGCTTTCATATCGAAGGCCGCCGCGAAGGCTTCGCCCAAAACGCCCGCGGCCGATGCCGACGTTGAAAAAAAGTCCGTGAAAATTCGGGTGATTCCAATTCGTAACCGCCGGAAATATCAGCCGATCGACATCCGCGAGTATTGCGTCGAAAGATTCGCCGTCTTCCGGCGCTTTGTCAGGAAGCGCGGTCGATAGCGAACCCGGCTCGATCTGCGAAAGAACAGGCAGGTCTTCGATCTTTTCCAGATAATCGGCGATGCGGTCGATGACGCGATAGCCGGTTTTGCGGAATTCATCCGCAGGCATATCTCCTGATCTTTTGTTCGTCATATTGCGGTAATGATGATGTTTATTCTAACCCATAATAAGATACCAAGTAAGGCGGTTTCAGAATATTGTTTCCAAAAATTTGTAAAAATACACGATACAACGTTACAATGCTCTACATTACTCCTTCCTAAAAAGAGGCCTTTTCTGCAAGGCGTCAAAGTAGAAGCAAAAAAATTCACTGAGGTAATTAATGAATCAAAGACCACTGAAGAATATTCTGGCCGCTATCGCTGTATTTATTTTGCCCGCAACCGTTTTCGCGCAGGAAAAGGGATTGGACCAAACCATAGACGAGGCGTTTCGCCCCGTGTCGGAATGGTTCGGCTGGCTGATCTTTTATCCATTGCCGCTTGCGCCGCCGATGAACGTGCCGATAGTTTTGATCTTGCTCGTTTTCGGAGCCGCATTTTTTACGGTCACATTCGGATTTGTGAACATACGCCGTTTTTGGCTGGCGACCGAGGTTGTCCGGGGAAAATTTGACGATATCGAAATGGTGGGCGATCCGGAGCATAAGGAGCCGCACATCGAGAAGGCAGAGATAAATATAATCGACGGCGATATTCCGGACACGATAAAAGATGAAAGCCACCACGGGGAAGTCAGCCATTTTCAGGCTTTGGCAACTGCCGTGTCCGGCACTGTCGGACTTGGCAACATCGCCGGCGTCGCTGTCGCAATCGGCATCGGCGGGCTGGGTGCGACATTTTGGATGATCATTTGCGGGTTGATAGGGATGTCGTCAAAATTCGTCGAATGTACACTTGGCGTCAAATATCGCGACATCGGACCCGACGGAACGGTTTACGGCGGCCCGATGTATTATTTGTCGCGCGGTTTCGCGGATATCAAAATGGCTGGTGTCGGAAAGGTTTTAGCCGTTCTTTTCGCTATCTTCTGCGTCGGCGGTTCGTTCGGCGGCGGCAATGCGTTTCAGGCAAATCAGGCAACATCGCAATTAACGACAATGCTTGGGCTTGAAGGCGGTGCCGTCCGCACGATCATCGGCGTAATACTGGCGATCCTCGTCGGCGTCGTCATCATAGGCGGCATCAAACGGATCGCGAGCGTTACGGAAAAGCTGGTTCCTTTCATGGCGATCATTTACATCTTGGCATCGCTTACCATCGTGGTTCTGCACTTTACCGAACTGCCCGAAGCTTTTAGTTTGATCTTTTCGGGGGCGTTTACGTCCGATGCGGCGGTCGGCGGATTTGTCGGCGTCCTTGTTCAAGGATTCAGACGCGCAATGTTTTCCAACGAAGCCGGAGCCGGTTCCGCCGCGATCGCCCATTCGGCCGTTGGACAAAGTATCCGGCGAGCGAAGGGATCGTCGCACTGCTTGAACCGTTCATCGACACGGTCGTTATCTGTACAATGACGGCGGTCGTTATCGTTCTATTCAATATGGACGGATTTTTCCAATACGGCGGAATAAACGGGAACGTACTGATCGGCGGCGAAGTGGTAAATGGTGTTGATCTGACGGCACGCGCGCGTATAACGATGCCCTGCCGGGGTTCAATATTGTTCTAACGGTTTCGGTCATCCTGTTCGCGTTTTCGACCTTGATCTCATGGTCGTATTACGGGCTTCAATCATGGAAGTATTTGTTCGGGCGTTCGATCGCCGCCGATCTTACCTTCAAATTCATCTTCTGTATCTTCACCGTGATCGGAGCGGCTATATCGCTCGGTTCCGTTATCGATTTTTCGGATGCGATGATATTTGCAATGGTCTTTCCGAACATGATCGGCCTTTTCTTTCTTTTTCCCAAGGTACGTGAGGAACTGTCCAGGTATCTTTCCGCGATCGGCAGATCTTGAACGCCGAGCGTTGTCCGCAACAAACAAAGGCCGTCCGGTGAGCGATCATCTGACGGCCTTTCTGTCTGTATTTCGGACGGTGGTGCTTGACTCTGAAACCTCATAAGCGTATCTTTCGTATGCTAAAAACAATTTCCCCGGTTGAACAAATAAGGTCGTGGAGGTCGCGTTTCGAGGGGTGTCATTAGCGATCATTCAAACTGTATAACTCAAACGAAAAGATCACCCATTCGTATGCTAGGGTATCGGAAACCATCTCCGATATGCCACTAGGGTGTTTAATGGCGATGGAAATTGCTGAACAGGAAGAAGAAACCAGCGAAGGTTTCATCCGCGGCCTGGGCTTGCTGGATTCAACGATGATCGTTGCCGGATCGATGATCGGTTCGGGCATCTTTATCGTTTCGGCGGACATCGCCCGGCAGACCGGTTCGGCGGGCGGCCTCCTTCTGACGTGGCTGATAACCGGAATACTCACGGTTTTTGCGGCTCTCAGCTACGGCGAGCTGGCGGCAATGATGCCGAAAGCCGGCGGCCAGTATATCTATCTTCGCGAAAGTTATTCGCCGCTGTTCGGGTTCCTTTACGGCTGGACGCTTTTTCTGGTCATTCAAACCCCGGAACGATCGCCGCCGTTGCCGTCGCTTTTGCAAAATTTCTGGGCGTATTATTTCCGGCAATTTCACCGACCAGCTATATTATTCCGCCGATCAACATTTCGTCCGGTTATGCCGTCACGCTTTCGGTCGAACAATTCATCGGCGTCCTGATGATCATTCTGCTGACGTTCATAAACGCTCTCGGCCTTCGGTTCGGAAAGATCATTCAGAATGTTTTTACGTCCGCCAAAACGCTGGCACTTATCTTTTTGATCATCGTCGGGCTTTTCATCGGCGGAGCGACCGGGACTTTTTCGGCGAATTGGGCGAATATTTTCACACCGCAGAACGCGGCCGTAATAACGCCTGACGTTTCATTTTTGCCGTCGGTTTCAGTGCAAAGCGGCTTTTTCGGATTCATCGTCGTTATGTGCATCGCGCAGGTCGGATCGCTTTTCTCATCCGATGCCTGGAACAACATCACGTTCACGGCGGGCGAGGTCAAAAAACCCGCGGCGGAATATTCCCCTTTCGCTTGTGATGGGAACGGGACTTGTCACCGGGCTTTATCTGATCGCAAATTTTGCGTATTTAGCGACGCTGCCGCTTTCGGGAATACAGAATGCGCCGCAGGACCGCGTCGGCACGGCGGCACTTGAGGTGATCTTCGGCGGCGTCGGCGGAACGCTGATGACCGTGGCGATCATTATTTCAACTTTCGGGTGCAACAACGGCCTTGTGCTTGCCGGTGCGCGTGTTTATTATGCGATGGCAAGGGACAAACTTTTTTTCAGCTCGACGAAGAAATTAAACAAATATCACGTTCCGTCCGTAGCATTAGCATTGCAGTGTGTTTGGGCATGCCTGCTCGTTCTGCCGCGGACGCGTTCGGGCAAGATGGAAGGCGGCGTCGAAATTTACGGCAATCTTTACGGAATGCTGCTCGATTACGTTGTCTTTGCCGTACTTATATTCTACATTCTTACGATCATCGGGATATTTATCCTTCGACGTAAAAAACCGCATGCCGAACGGCCGTACAGAGCTTTCGGCTATCCGGTGATACCGCTGGTTTATATAGCGGCGGCGTTCCTGATATCGACGGTGCTTTTGTTCTATAAGCCGCAAACGTCGATCCCGTGACTTTTGATAGTTTTGACCGGTGTTCCGGTCTATCTGATCTGGAAAAACATTTCGGCACGGAATGCCGGAACATAGTTTCAACATAAACTCTAGGAGGTTTGAATGTCACTTTTTTCGACAAAACCCATTGGCAAATTGATCGCCGAAGCCGAAGAGACCGGCGAGCATACACTCAAGAAAAGCTTGAGCGCGCTCGACCTGACGATGCTCGGCGTCGGCGCGGTCATCGGAACCGGTATCTTTGTTTTAACCGGCCAGGCGGCGGGTAAACATGCCGGTCCCGCGGTTGTCATTTCTATGATAATCGCCGGTATTGTAAGCGCTTGCGCCGCTCTCTGTTATTCGGAATTTGCCGCGACCGTTCCGATATCGGGTTCGGCCTATGCATACGGCTACGGCACGCTCGGCGAATTTGTCGCGTGGATCATCGGCTGGGATCTTATACTCGAATATGCCTTTGGCGCGGCAACGGTTGCCGTGGGTTGGTCGGGATATACCGTAAGTCTTTTGCGGGAAAATCTGGGAATAAATTTCCCGCTTGCCTTGAGCGCTCCGCCCGGACCGATAAAAGATGCCACGGGAGCCGTGGTCGCACACGGGGTATTCAATCTGCCCGCGGCCCTCATTGCCGTCGCCGTTACGCTGCTGCTTATTCGCGGCATCAAGGAATCGGCAAGCTTTAATTCGGTCATCGTTATCATCAAGGTGCTGGTGGTTATTCTGTTCATTATTGCCGGTATCGGATATGTTTCTCCGGATAATATTTTCAATCCTCCGTGTCCCGCGGACAATCTCGGATGTACTCCGTTCATGCCTTTCGGTTTTAGCGGGATCATCACCGGCGCGGCCGTTATCTTTTTCGCGTATATCGGTTTCGATGCGGTTTCCACCGCGGCGCAGGAAGCCAAGAATCCGCAGCGCGATATGCCGCGCGGCATTCTGGGCAGCCTTGCGATATGTACCGTTCTTTACATTCTCGTTTCGGGTGTAATGGTCGGCATCGTCGATTACAAAGCGCTCAAAGAAGCCGCGGCACCGCTTGCCGCCGCGATCGACGGAGCTCTTGCGGCGAATCAGGGTGCAACGGCCGGTGTCATGGGAACGATCCTTGCCATCTTTTCGTCATGGATCATCAAGATCGGAGCCGTGCTCGGCTTGAGTTCGACGATGGTCGTTATGACGATGGGACAGCCGCGCGTTTTTTATTCGATGTCTAAGGACGGGCTACTGCCTGACTGGGCGGCGAAGATCCATCCGAAATACCGGACGCCGCACGTTACGACGATGATCACCGGAACGATCGTCGCGATCCTCGCGGGTTTTGTTCCGATCAGCTTGCTTGGCGAACTCGTCAGCATCGGAACGCTTTTCGCGTTCGTAATCGTCGGCACCGGCATCATCATTTTGCGTGCGACAAGCCCGAACCTGAAACGCCCGTTCAGGGTGCCTTTCTCACCGTTCATTCCGCTTGCGACGGTGGTTTCGGCGGCGTTCCTTATGAACAGTTTGCCGCTCGATACCTGGATACGTTTGATCGACTGGATGGCGATCGGCCTGCTGATCTATTTCGGATACAGCTATACGCACAGCAAACTGGCGCATGACGAATCCGCGGTCGATGAACTTCCGGCGGATTACAAAGCGCCTATTGCCGCGATGGTCGGCATCGTCCTGGTCGTGATATTGACGGTCTATCAGGTGCTTGCTCCGTCAAGCGGCCTTGGACTCGGTCTCGAACCGCACCTGAAAGTGGCGGACAACATTCCGCTGAATCTAGCGATCAGGTTGTTCGCTTGGATCCTGACCGGCGCGCTTGTGTATATGATCATGTACGGCAAGAAAGCGGCGACCGGCGCCCGAAGCGCTTCGACGCGATCGATCGGGCTGATATTGTCGCTTCTGAACGTCGTTCTTTGGGGCATCGTGACCGCATGGTATTTCATGCACATTCATGACAAGGTCGTGCAGTAAGACCGCGTTTTTCGCAAGCGAAAAGGCCGTGAAGAGAACATCTTCGCGGCCTTTTTCAGATCGAAGAGAAGTGATTCAAAATGCGACGAAATCCACGTTCGCCAGATCGCCGTCAAGATTAACTATCCGCGACGGTATTCGGAATCCCTTGGCTTTTGCCTGTACGTAAAGTATGGCGGTTCCGCCGGACGGCAGATCCGCAAAGCGGTAATAGCCGAAAGAATTTGTCCGAATCGAACGCGACCGTGAAGCTCCGTCGCCTAGGGAAAGCGAAACGACGGCTCCGGAAACGGCGCGTCCGTGAGCATCCGTGACTCTGCCGGACACAGAAACCGTCCCGGCCGAAACCGTTAGAAACTGGATCGAAAAATCGTCGATCGACAGACCGTCGTCATTGCCGACAATCTTCCGGTCGATCCAGCGGACATAAAATGTGTCGCCGGGTTGAATGACAAGGTCTATGATGTTCGCCGGAAAAACGGTTCGGTACGCTGCGTCGTTGCCGTTGCGTGCGCCGGCGGAACCGCCGGTGTTCGGTGTGGTGAAATTAAGAGCCGAGTACGGCGTGAAAGTTCCGGAATAAATGTTCGATGCGTTCAAACCGTATTCGAACGAAAGCGAATCAACACTGCTGCCGGCGGCTCCGCGACGATACATTTCACCGGTGTAGGAAACGATGACGCGTGCGAACGGCGCGGCATTCTGATTGACGAAACATGCGCCGACCATCGTCAAAGGTATCTCGTCGGCATTCAGCGAACCGAAGGCTCGGTCCGCCGGCGCCGTTGCCGGTGCGAACGAATACGTATTGCCGCCGGATCCGTCGCCGCTGCCGACAGCGTATCTGCCGGAAACCGAACTTACGTTCGTGCCTTCTTCGTAAAGCGCCCATCCCGGAAGGTTAACGGTGCCGCTGCCGTCCGATACGGCATTGTCAAATTTTCCGATGACGCGCCGCGGGCCGGAAGGCGAAATGACGATCACATTCGCGGCGTCGCTTGCGTGCGGCGCGGAGCTGTTGCCCAAAGCGTCGAAATTCTGCGAATACGACAGCGGGTTGGGGCCGCCGACCGAAATGCAGTTCTGCGAGAATGCATCGCCGGCAAAGATGAAAATAACGATAAAACAGAGCGCGGATATATTTTTAGACATAATTCTACATTGACCTCAAAAGGGGTGTGGTTTCGGATCTGGTTGTGATGGGAATTGTGTCGGAGACATCCGCAAGAGGCGGGAACCGCGGATGTTTCGATTATAACCGTTCGGCAACGATCATTTCAAGTATTTTATTTTCAGGCTTTTACGTCGTCGTATTCTTCGGATCTTTCAAGCACTTTTTTCGCGAAGGGACACGTTGCTTTTACTTTCAAACTTTCGGCGCGTGCAAGTTTTACGGCCTCTTCGATAAGGTCATAGCCGATGCCCTGGCCGCGAAGCGATTCGTCGATCTCGGTGTGATCGATCGTTATTTCATTTTCGGCCGAGCGGACATAGGTCATTTCGGCGATCCATTCGCCGTCCTGTTCGATATAGAACGCGCCGCGTTTTCCGTGTTCTTCGTGTTGGGATATTCATCTATATATTTATTTCTAACAGATGCCGCGGCCATAGACAAATCTTGTTTGCGGCTTCGTTCTCGATTATCCTAAAGATATGAAAATATTCGATGTTACGGTTCCGCTGAGCGCAAAGCTTCCGATCTACGAAGGCGACCCGCGGGTAGAGGTGGAAACAAAGCTTGCCATCGCGAACGGCGCCGCGGCGAATGTTTCGCGGATGTGTTTCGGCGTGCACAGCGCGACGCACGTTGACGCCCCGAACCACTTTATCGAAGGAGCGCGCCGCGTGCACGAACTTGAACTCGAAAAACTTATCGGGCCGTGCACGGTCGTGCAGATCGACGACGCGACCGATGCGGTCGAACCCGAACACCTGCCGGACCTTGGCGGCATCGAACGCATTCTTTTCAAAACACGCGGCTCGGGATTTTGGAACGACACATCCGGCGGTTTTCGTAAGGATTTCACGTATATCGCGCCGGCGGCGGCACGCGTTCTGGCGGATGCGGGCGTGAAGCTTGTCGGCATCGATTATCTTTCTGTGGAAAAATTCGGTTCGACCGATTTCGGAACGCACCTCGCGCTGCTTGAAAAAGAGGTCGTAATTATCGAAGGACTAGACCTTCGCGAAATATCGCCCGGCAGTTACGATCTGGTCTGCCTTCCGTTAAAATACGAAGGCGGTTCCGGCGACGGCGCACCGGCGCGAACGATACTGATCAAAAAATGAAGGCGAACGAATCTAAATACCGTGAGCGAGTTCACAAACTCGTCCGTAAAATTCCGCCCGGCAAAGTGATGACATATGGGCAGATAGCGGCGATCCTCGGCGAAGGCTACACGCCGCGAACGGTCGGATATGTTATGTTCAATTCCGGCGAAGAGGACGTTCCGTGGCAGCGCGTCATAAACTCGCAGGGGCGTTGTTCGACCGGCCGTCTGACGATTCCCTTGAACCTTCAGCAGGAACTCTTGGAAGCCGAAGGCGTAAAATTTAACGACAAAGGCAAATGCGACCTGAACATTTACCAGTGGAAGAAATAACAGGTCACCTTCCCCATTTCAGTTTGTTTCTTAGAACGTCAAAATAATTTCGGTTCGGCGGCTGGAGCAGGTTCAGCGTCGTGCGGCTTTTTCTGATCTTTACGGTGTCGCGGGCGAGCATCGGGTAGCCGATCTGGCCGTCGAGCGTCAGCACGACGCCTTCGTTCTCGTTCTGAAGCTCGAGTTCGATCTGCGATGTATCGGGCACGACGATCGGGCGGTTCGTCAGCGCGAACGGACATATCGGCGTCAGGACGATCGCGTTCATCGAAGGAAAGATTATCGGGCCGCCGGCCGAAAGGTTATAGGCGGTCGAACCGGTCGGCGTCGCGGCGATAAGGCCGTCGGCGCGGAACGAATTGACGAACTGGCCATCAAGCCGTGTTTCTATTTCAATGATCCGTGCGACGGCGGCTTTTGTGACGACGACGTCATTCAACACACGGCCGCCCGCGATCATTTGTTCGTTTCGCCAATGTTCGGCGTGCAGCATTACGCGGCGGTCAACCTCGTACTCGCCGTTAAATATTGCATCGAGCGCGGAGTAAAGTTCCTCTATCCGAAAATCCGTCAAATAGCCGAGACTTCCGTAATTTACACCGAGCACAAGCACATCCGCATCGCCGATCATCCGCGCGGTCGAGATCATCGTGCCGTCGCCGCCGAGCACGACGACCAGGTCGCAGGAACGAAATTCCATGTCCTGAAACGCGCCGTTGCCCGCCTCGATCAAGCCTTCGTTTATGGTCGCGATGCCGCGTTCGCCGAGCCACGCGGACAGTTCGCCGCCGGTCGCGCGGGCCTCGGCGTTGTCCGGTTTTATGACGATCGCAACGTTTTCTATGCTTCGTTCGGCCATTGTTTCTTTCGAATTATGATTAAACAAAGGCCTGCAAACTGCAAGCGCGTTTCTGTTTACATGCAAAATTCCCAAGTTTTACGTTGGTTTTTCGTGAGGCTTTTGTTAAAATTGCGGTTTGTCTTTACAAGTTTCAAGTCCAATTCGATAGGAATTCGCAGATGTTAAAGTTCTTCAACCGTCTCGAGAAAACGAGAAATTTCATTTTGATCCTTTTTGCCGTTGTCATGGCGGCGTCTCTGATCCTTTTTTATGCTCCGACGCGCGATACCGCGGGCGTGGATTATACCGTCAGCACGGAAACGGCTGCGAGTGTCTCGGGAAACGCGATCACGGCCGGCGAGGTTTACCGGTTGAAGCAGGCATATTCGAACATGCTTCAGGGAAGGTCGTATCCCGCGGCATCGGCGGTTAATAACATTATCACCAGTCGTATCGGCCGCGTCGAAGCCGAACGGCTAGGGCTGACCGCTTCGGACAAAGAGGTCGCGAACGCCATCCGCGAACGCTTTACGCCGCAGGACGGAACGCCTTTCGATCAGAAGCTTTACGAGGAAAATGCGATCCAACAGGCGGGCAGCATCGCCGCATTCGAACAGCAGATCCGCGATGACGTGAGTATGGCAAAGCTTCAGGCTTTCATCACGGCCGGTGTTTCGATCTCAGAGGAAGAAGTTCTTCAGGATTATCAAAAGAAGAATACGAAATTTGACGTTTCATACGTTACGGTCAACGGCAACGACCTTGCGAAAACGATCACGCCGACCGATCAGGAACTGCAGGAATATTTCGAAAAGAACAAGAGCGCGTATTACATCAGCTCTCCGCAGAAAAAGATCAAATACATTTTCATAAGTACGCCGAAGATCGGTGAAAAATTGGCGATCTCCGACGCTGATCTGCGGTCGGAATACGACAATATGCCGGAAGATAAGAAAAAAGCCGGCGTGCTAGGACAGGAAATAGTTCTGCGGGTTTCGAAGCCCGAATTTGACGGCCAGGTTTACGAAAAGGCCCAGGGACTGGTCACGCAGCTGAAAGCAGGCGGTGACACGGTCACAAAAGAAGCCTTTGCCGACATGGCGAAGGGCCAATCGGAAAACGCCGCGAGCGCGCCGAAAGGCGGCGACCTGCCCGGCCCGGTCAAGGAAAATCCGAACAATCCGACCGATCCGTATCAGCGGCTTTTGAAAATGAAACCCGGCGAAATAACCGAACCGATCAAATACGAGAACAGTTATTTCATTCTTCGCCGCGGCGAAGATGTCCCGAAATCCTTCGAAGATGCCAAGAAAGAACTTGAGACCAGCCTTCGCAACCGCCGAGCTTATGCGGCGGCGGCGGAGCTTGCCGAAAAGGTCGATCAGGCGCTCAAGCAAAACAAGGACATCGATAAAACGGCTCAGCAATTCGCCGGCGAAGCCAACATGGATGTTGCAAATATGATCCGCGAAACACCGTACATCAAACCGGGCGATAACGTCGAAAACGTCGGCGTTTCGCAGCAGTTCGAAGACGGCATCGCTCCGCTGGAGAACGCAGGCGACGTAGGCGAAAAAACGCCCATCCAGAACGGTTTTGCGATACCGATGCTGGTCGATCAAAAACCGCCCAGAGACGCGGAACTTGCGGAGGTAAAAGATCAACTGATAGAGGTCGTGAAACTCGAAAAAGCACGGAGCATGGTCGAGGAAACAGCTAAAAAGGTTGCTGATGCCGCAGCGAACGGCGGGCTTTCCGCCGCTGCTTCGAGCAATGGATTGAAAGCCGAAGACCAGAAAGATTACATTCTGGGTTCTCCGCTCGGCACCGGTCCGGGCGCTTCGCGAAGCGAGGAACTCGACGACGCGATCTATGCAATAAAGGCGGGCGAAACGCTTAAACAGCCGATAAAGGTCGGTGAAACGTGGTACATCGTTACGGTCAATGGCCGTACCGAAGCGAATATGGCGGATTTTGCTGCTCAACGCGATTCGCTGATGCAGCAAATGCTTCAGCAAAAACGCGGCGAAGTTTTCAACGAATATCTCGAAGAAACCCGCCGCCGTATGGAAGCCGCCGGCGACATCAAGATCTATCAGGATGTTCTGGCGAAACTCGATGCGGCAGATGCTCCGGCAACTCCGGCAATGCCGCCGCAGGTTCCGCAGGATCTTCAGCTTCAACAGTAAAACGTCCGGCATTTGGATCAAGAGGCCGTCGCGATCTCGTGCGGCCTCTTTTTTGTTTCCGCCGCCGAAAAATCTACAATTACATTATGCAAATTCCGCGTCTTTCCGCTTCGGCATATTCGAACACCGCACCGCTTGTCTGGAGCCTTTTGTACGGACGGCACCGCGGCGAAGCCGAACTGATAATGGACAACGCGCCCGCGCGTTCCGCCGAACTTCTCGCGTCCGGACGTGTCGATGCGGCTCTGACGCCGGTCATAGCCTATCAGATGCTTGATGGCGTAAGGCTCGTGCCGGAAGTGTGTGTCGGCGCGCGCGAAAGCGTTCGCAGCGTCCGGCTCGCCACGCGCGGAATGCCGCTCGAAAACGTCCGCACGGTCGCGCTTGATACATCTTCGCGGACATCGGCGTGTTTGACGAAACTGATCTTTCGTGAATTTTTGGGCCGTGAACCCGAATGGCGCGCCGCCGAACCGAAGCTTGCCGCAATGCTCGAAACGTCGGACTGCGCGTTGCTGATCGGCGACCCGGCGCTGAAATTATCGGTGTCGGGTGAATATACGAGCTTTGATATCGTTGAACTCTGGCGCAAATTCACGGGTTTCGGATTTGTATTCGCGATGTGGATGACGCGACAGGAAAAACCACCGGTCGATCTGGCGGACATCCGCGACGAAGGCCTGCGTCATCTAGACGAGATCGCCGCAAATTACATCGACGACATCGGTATTTCCACCGACGAGATGAAAGCGTATCTATCTGAAAATATTTCGTACGCGGTGGACGGCGATATGCAGAAAGGAATGGAGCTGTATTTCGAACTGGCGGCAAAGAACGGATTGACCGATGCGAACCGGCCGCTAAATTTTATATAAAAATGTCGAAAACATATTACGCCGACGAACGGTTCGAATCGATCGATATCGCCGAACTCGGCAAAGAATACGAACAATGTTCATTTGCGGGTTGTGACCTAGCGGAAGCGGATCTTTCCGGGATCGTTTTCGTCGATTGCCGGTTCGAGAACTGTAATCTGAGTTCCGCGAACGTTTCGGGAACGGCGTTCAGGAATGTGAACTTCGATTCGTGCAAACTGCTCGGTTTGCGTTTTGACCTGTGCAGCGATTTTTTGTTCGAGGTCGCTTTTGACGAATGTATTTTGGATTCATCGTCGTTCTACGAATGTCGGCTGAAAGAGACGTTCTTTGTAAAATGCCGGATGCGCGATGTCGATCTGACCGGCGCCGATCTTAGCTCAGCCGAATTTGACGAATGCGACCTGACGGACGCGAAATTCGAAAACACCGACCTTCGAAACGCGGACCTGCGAACCAGTTTTAATTATGTATTTGATCCGGAATTGAACAAGGTAAAGAATGCGAAATTCTCTCTGGCGGGTGTTGCCGGGCTTCTTCAAAAATACGAGATCGTCATAGAATGACGCGTTCAGAACACGAGTCCCGATTCGAATAAAAGAAACCAACCGGCGACGATAATGAATATCATTATGCCGATGTCCGGCGTGCCGAATTGCTGATCAGGGTTTTTCATTTTCACTTTCCTGCCTCCTTGCTACTAATCGCGAAAATTTCGGCAAAAAAGTGTCAGAAAATTTTAGGCGAGCGGACGTTTTAATTCTTCCGCAAGTTTCGGAAAGATTATCTTGCCGTCGTTTTCTTTTAGATGTTCGAGGAATATAAGTGCGCGGTGAATGCGGCGGTCGATGTCTTTTACGGTCGAAACGTGATAAATGAGCGTGCGTTTTTTGCCGTCGGTCAAAGCTTCGAAAAGCTTTCGGCCTTCGTCGTCCTGTGCGAGAACTTCTTCGAATTCTTCGGGCATCGGCAGTCCGTATTTGCTCGTGTCTTTAACTAGATCGACGCGAACGCTGTGGCTGGCTTCGATGCCGAGCGACGTGCGGATCTTTTTATTCACCATTATGAAAAACGAACCGCCGCTCGGCATAAGCGCGCACGGGAACGTATGCTCGCCGTTCAGCGTGCAGACGACGCGGCGCGATTTTCCTTCAAAACCGAGAGCTTTGGCGTGTTCCGCATCGACCGGCAGAAAATGCCAGCCGCTGCCGACAAGCGTCATTACGCTCTCGAACGAAATTTTCTTTGAACCGCGTTTTGCCATAATGAATTATCCGCCGGTGCGATAGATAATAGCGCCATATTTGCCGATGCGATATTATATGTTTGATAAAAGGTTTTCGAAATGAAAGAAAACATCCAACCGATACTCGATAAAGCTTTGGCTGGCGAAAGACTTTCGGCCGAAGACTGTACGGCGCTTTTGGGATCGAACGATTTTGTCCGCATTGGATTAGCGGCTGACGAGATCCGCAACCGCAGGAACGACCCCGATGTTGTTACGTACATCATCGACCGCAATATAAATTACACGAACGTGTGCAATGTCGTGTGCACATTTTGTGCGTTCTATCGGCGACCGGGAAAACCGGATACGTATATTCATTCGATCGAAGAGATCGAAAAACGCATCGACGAAACGATAGCGCTCGGCGGCACCGGCGTTTTGATGCAGGGCGGGCTGCACCCGGACATGAATATCGATTGGTACGAAGACCTTTTGCGTACGCTTCACGCAAAATATCCGACGTTCCAGCTGCATTGTTTTTCTCCGCCGGAGATACACAACATCTCGCTTATATCGGGGCTTGATTACGAAACGATCCTGCGGCGTTTGAAAGCCGCGGGCCTTAATTCGATGCCGGGCGGCGGCGGCGAAATTTTGGATGACGAAGTGCGCAAACGCGTTTCGACCAAATGCACGACCGACGAATGGCTGGACGTAATGCGGGCCGTACACAAGGTCGGTTTGATATCGACCGCGACGATGATGTTCGGCATCGGCGACCGCATCGAACACCGTGTCAGACATCTCGAGCGAGTTCGTCAGGTTCAGGACGAATCCCTTGCCGCAAAAGAACATGACCCGAATTACGGCGAATTTACGGCGTTCATTCCGTGGACCTTTCAGCGCGAGAACACCGCGCTCGGCCGCAAGATAACCGAAGAACCGACCGGCATCGATTACCTGAAAATGCTGTCGGTGTCGCGGCTTTTTCTCGATAATATTCAACACATACAG